>JAKGSA010001676.1:0-43887 GCA_033558755.1 Philaethria dido | reverse complement strand
TTTAAACTTTGTTCTGTCAAGTTCATACGTTTGTTCGATACTTCGGGGGTGTGTGGTTCTATACAGCCTAATGAGGGTTGGTTTAAAGCGGATGTTATTGGGTAATACCGTACTGCCTACATGCGGGACAAATTGGGGCGAATTGCGTATCCATTGGAATCAAGTATTTTTATATATGTAAGGTATTTGGTTTGGAGTAATTATCTTATTAGATAGAATGTCATTCTTTATATATAGGTAGGTATAAATACAGATTATGTAACTTTGAAACTCTAATTTAAAAGTAAATAATTAGGGCTTTAACAAAAAAACCGACATGTCCTAAAAAGTAGCACTATTATGAATAACTAAAAACTCGTCAGATTTTAATTAAATTTAAATGGGACCACATCAGAAGTACTAGCTGTCTTAAAAATATATGATTAAAGTATCAAAATTTGGTCACCCAGTAAAAGATATGCTGTAACACATAGAAATTAGTCAGGTTGAGAACTTCCTTTTTTTAAGGGCAGTTAAAAATAAATTATAGTTTAAAAATTAAAAGCAACGTTTTTATAAAAAAATAATTTTAAAAGTGTAAAAAAAAATAGTATAAGAATAAGAGGAAAATTAATCTTACTGTTCTAAAACCGTGGAGTGCTTTGTACAACTTTTTTTTTTAACTTCACGCTGTATCCCGCATATAGCAGGGTAGGCAGAGGAAACCTGAGAACCTACACTAGGTTCTCAGAGAAAGACACTCTGTTCTCTTACAATTCCGTTCCCCACTATCTGCCGACTTGAGGCATTGCGTGCTGAGTCGCGTTTACAGTCGCACGCTTGTGCCTCTAATATTAATTTCTTCAATCATTTTATTCTTACACTAAAAATTATTTTTCAACTTTTAGCTTGAATTAATTTTTAAATTTTCAACTATACTTTACATACGCAAAAACTATTACCAAGCAAATAATAATTTTTATCTCATAATGATTTCGTATCCACATAGATTAACGCGTACGTAGCACGGGTTAAGGGTCAAACGTTACATTTTGTCTTCATCAATCATGTGCTCTTGGCAAATATTAATAATATGTTACAGCTTCATATGTTAGTATTTTTGACGAGCGGTTCACTTGATTGGCTAATCAGATAGCGTTTGTTACATTACTATATTAAAAAGTAACAACTTGTCTTGGATGGGTATATGAGAACTTTTTTAATTTTAGGTGCGGCGTTTAGTTCCGGCACTCAACACACAGTGTCTTGAATTCGGGTGGGAGGCGGAGAACAGAGTGACTAAGCCTATGTTTTCTCTGCCTACGAGCTTCGAGCAGGTACCTTACTATGCAGAATAAAGCGCAAGGTTTTTTCTGTATTTTGAAAAGTAACCCAGAAATATTGTCTGGGTGCAATACTCGCAAATTAGCAAAGCATGGCTTCTTCACATCGTTCTCCATTTTCCTCGCCAATAAGAGACAGTATGACGTCACTAAATTATGTTTATTCATCTAGTAACTATATATATGAAAATCGAACCCACGACACTCCCTAAATCTTAGCTATGCCACAAGGTTATTGTTCTATTTATATTATTTGCAAATAATATTTTTAATAACGAATAACCAAATAATATGTCCGTATTTGTTCGTGTTCAGTTTCATTTTTTTTTCATGATATTTAGTGACTATTTTTCATTTTTTTTTAACTTCACGCTGTATCCCGCATATAGCAGGGTAGGCAGAGGGAACCTGAGAACCTAGTGTTAAGACACTCCGCTCTCTTTCAACAATTCCGTTCCCCACTTTCCGCCAGATTGAGGCATTGCGTGCTGAGGAGTGGCGGAACTCAACGCCGCGCTTTGCCTTGTTACCATCAGTCTCATTTATTTATTAAATATTTTTATTGTATTATTATAGCATATATATTAAATAGTGTATTACATTTAGTAAAGTATAATAATTTGTAATGTCTAGACAGGCCGAATTCTCTGTCAAAATCTGTATACATATAATAAAGTGAACCGTTGAGCGACCACCCACGGTATTCGGCAAACAGTAACAGCAATGTTACGGAATGCGCGGGCGCAAGCCCATTCCGTTCTAAGTACTTCACTTAACAATTATCTACGGTGTAATCTTTGGTCATTCTTTTATCTTATGCTTCTATAGTTTCAATTTTTTAATTATTGTTATGATTAATTGCTTTTTTTTTTCAACAATTTTTTTTTTTAATATATAAATATTCAACATAGCACAGAACAAACTTCCTTTTACAATATATGTTATAATTTTTACTTATTACGACTTACTAAAACGCCTGTCGTGGCGCAGAGACACAAGCGTGCGACTGTAAACGCGACATGTTGTGGGTTCGATTCCCATATTCCCAGAAAATAGAATTTTTCATTTCCTAGGTTTGGTAACAAGGCAAAGCGCGGCGTTGAGTTCCGCCACTCAGCACGCATTGCCTCAATTCGGCGGAAAGTGGGGAACGGAGTGTCTTTACACTAGGTTCCCTCTGCCTACCCTGCTATATGCGGGATACAGCGTGAAGCTGTAAAAAAAACTGCGGAGGACGTGTAATATTACGATAGTCACTATCATGCCACAAATAAAAATATATATACAATTGACTTACAAACTATAAATAAATAATTTATATGTACTTATTATTAAAATCAATACATATCACACATAGAAGATGTTTAACTCGACTAGTTTAAAAATAAAGCGTGACATGGAATTACGCAGTAACATAACATTTCGTATGCAATCTACGACGTTGTTCTCACACTTCAACCTGCATAAAATCTTGGCCGTGGCATAAACTATGCACGGTCATGAAATCCGATAAAACGCGACCTTCACATTAGTTCCACAATAAATTTAATTACTAGAATGCCTTAAGTAAACGGGATAATAGGCGTACGCTAATTTTTAGTATTTTCGTTTCCTTGCTCTGATAACAAGGCAAAGTAAGGCGTTGAGTTCCGCCCTTGCCTCAATTTTGGCAGAAAGTGGAGGAGCAGGGAATATTATTTGAAGAGAACGTGGTGTCTTAACACTAGGTTTCTGGTTCTCTCTGTATGCCCTGCTATACATACGGGATACAGCGTGAAGTTAATTTTACTATTTTCGTTTCCTTGCTCTGGTAACAAAGGCAAAGTAAGGCGTTGAGTTCGCCACTCGGCGCATGTGCCTCAATTTCGGCGGAAGAGAACGGAGCTGTTAAAGAACGAGTGTCTTAACACTAGGTTTTTCTGGTTCTCTCTATACCCTGCTATATGCGGGAAGTTAATTTTTAATCCGATAACGGCGCTGTGATATTCTTATCAAATTAAATTTCTACAGAGAGTTAGCGATACGGCTTATCAGGGCTATATAATTTTTATTACAAGCTCATTTATGATAGTACTTCAGATGTTTTTATCATGAGAAGCGTGTTGCTACTACGTACGTATTTTATTACTATTTTCTAAGACTTCACACTTTGTGTCCCGCACATATCAGGGTAGGCAGAGGGATCAGATAACCTAGTGTTAAGACACTCCGTTCTCTTTTAACATTTCATTTCCCCACTAAAACAGTTAAAATCAATGTAAAATAATTAAACAAAAATATAATAGCTAATTTGTTTGCTTATAATATGTTATTGTAACTGTCTATAAGAAAATTGAACGTATTCACAATGAAAAGGACGATATATAATTATATAATATATTTTGATATATCGAATATATTAAGTATGGCAGATTATACGCAATATATAATGGCAGATTATATTAAAGCAATATCAGTACAAAGTAAGAAAGGGGACTCAGACAGCCTATGCACTTCAACTTCCTGCAGGTGCGGGCTGCTATTGTATTTGCACGATCGTCTTTCTATAAAATAATACGTACGAGATAGCTTCTTGCTAAAATAAATTATCTTATAATAATTATGTTTTTAACCAATATAAATCGAGTGCTACTGTAAACGCGACAGGTTGTGGGTTCGATTCCCACTCCAGGAAATGAAAATACTTAAAATAATATGTAGTATTTTCATTTCTTCTTTCTGATAACAAGGCAAAGCGCGGCGTTGAGTTCCGCCATTCAGCACGCAATGCGTCAATTCCACGGAAAGTGGGGAACAGAAATGTTAAAAAAGAACGGAGTGTCTTAACTTTAACAATAGGTTCTCTGGTTCCTTCTGCCTTTCCTGCTATGTGTAATTACTTTTAATATTCATATTAATTCCATTTTTTGCCATTTATTAACAAAAATCATAAATAAGTTTTAACTTAGGTGCATCAATATGCAAAAATTGCTTATAATAATAGTTGTACTTACTTAAATGATAGAACATTATAATCATTATCTCTTATGACTTATAGTATTCATATGTTTATAAATGTTCGTAATCGAGGACAGATCTTACATTTGAGTAGCTTTGTTACGAACAAAACTAGTAACGATGAAAATTTATATACGTCTAATAAAAGTTTTGATGATCAAGTAGTAATTGTCATATTATATTGTCATTGTATTTATTTGAAGCTTCGTGCCTTTTTCTAGTATAGCTGGGTAATTTGAGAGAGACTAGTGCCCAGACACTCCGTTTCCCATTTTCCTATCGAAATTGAGACATTGATTTGTCAAATGATGGAACTCAACGCAATTTTTGCCTTAACAGACTGGCGATCGAACCCACAATCTATCAAGTTAACAGTAATACATTGTCCCACTTCGCGACACCGGCCTCGTTTTATCGTATAACAAAATATTATTGATAATATTTAAAAGAGAAGATTACAACAGCTCAAATCTATCTACTTATTTGGATTAGTGAGCATTCCCAGCTACTATTTAATTATGACCATTGCAAAATGCTACAACTATGAATAATTACGAACGAAATATATTTCAATTCGATATTAACGCAACACCGGTCCAACAATCAGATACCTACTGTTATATTATTTTGCAATCTTTAATCCGTATCGCGATAAAATTATTTTAAGCGCAGCAATGCCATATTTTATACTACACAATACACATGTGACCACTGTTATTGATTCCATGTGACCTGACAGACGGAGCCTTTGATTTTGTCGTTAATAAATTACATTCCGTTTAATAATAGTTAAAATTATATAGTCTTTAGTAAGTATGTATAATTAAATCAATCAGTTAGCATGTTTTACTATAGTTTTATCTAAAGAACTACTCACTCCACTTTACACAAGTGAGCTGTGGGAAATCGTTAGTCTATGTATGAATAATTCAGTTTTCTATCCAAGCGCGTTACCTTCGCAAACCTTCGTTTCAATTTGACTCGAGATCGAGAAACATAAAGCTTTGAGAGCCTAGAGACAATTTAATAGATTCGTGCCGGACTTAATCAAGATTTTATCGCTTTGTGAACGACTGGCGCACTATTGGCCGACCATAATGATATTTATTTCATTACCTACACGCGAACGATAAGAAAAAAACAGGTTGACAGAAAAAATCTTATATTATATCATCCGTAGATACATTAGGGCACAAAAAACCCAATTTAACCTGTAGATATGAAGAATGAAGGCACCTTTGTAGTATTAAAATATAATCGTTTGATCTTTTGACTTACCACAAAAACATCGACGGAGAAAAATCCAAATGGGACGCACAAAAAATAATAATAACCTATTTCACAAACACATGCGAGAGTAACGGAACACACAATAAATCCACTTATAAAACACACAAAACAATCTAAGGTAGTTTTTAATAACGTTAGATCCAATTAACGTGTTCAGAACGGTATTTGCGCGGGAATTGTAGTGACGTGAAACACGTCCATCTACGAGAGCTTATCACTCGCGACTGGCGAACGAACGAGAGAACGAATGCTTGAACGAGTGCGCCCAGTGGCGAACGAATGGAAAATCGAATACTTGTCTCAACACTATATATTTATTAAATTCCTTATCGCTTATAAATGTTTTATTTAGTTTAAAAAATATTAATATGTAAATTTAAATAATTAAATATATAATAAAATCGACGTCCTCATTCCGAATAAGTAACATTGTAAATTATGATAATTTACAGAAACTAGAATTATAATAATTATCTAAGACTAAAGTATTATAGGATGTATGTAGCATTTTTTTAATCATATAGAGTATATATATTGGAAAATTATAATTTATATGAAAACGTTGATACATAAACAATAAGTAGATAATAAAAGGAAATATCTAATAGTAGTGCAAGTCTTTCTTTCCGCAGTTAGTCACCTACTTTCTGTACCTTACTTTGTTTGAAGAAATGATTGACGATACCTCGAGAAAGGTAAACAACTGATATTACGTTCGCTTAGCGGCTTTGAAAACTTTTATTTACTCTTCTGCTGTAGACTTTAAAGCTTATAGTTGCTTAAACTTATTCATTAAAGCATGTGCTCGATTCAGTACCGTTTTCATTATTCATTCACGGGTATTTTTTGTGATCATCGAGTAAATATTGTGTCCGATGGTAGATGCGAGTTCAGGCGTGAAGAAATTCTTATATAGCTGCTACATGACGCGGATGCGTTAGTAAACCAAATATGATTTAATGTATAAACAATTATGTTAATTTATTGAGCGTGTCGAAATCTCTTGGTTTGATCAAAAATAACAATAATATATGAGCGATATACTGTTTTGTGGTTTATTATCATAATTATAACGTGTTATATATGGTAAAATGTAGCCGCGAAATCGTTAGTAAGTACTTCTATAAATTTACCATTTAAAATAGTATATGCTATTGGTGTATATTCAAAAGTACTCTTTATCAACTACAATCAAAGGTTCATAATCGTGTACGTGTATGGTGACACTTACATGTTATCCTGGTTGGAGATACTAAAAATATTGTTTTTACACTTACGTTAGTTAAAAATTTAAGAACAAGTTGGTTACTGAGGAATATTATTTTGTAAAGCAATAAACAAAAAATATATAGAATTCTTCTTTTAATAAGTGATGGATACATACATACAAACATAGCTTCACGCTGTATCCCGCGTATAGCAGGATAGGCAGAGGGAACCTAGTGTTATGACACTCCGTACCCCACTTTCCGCCGAATTGAGGCATTGCGTGCTTAGTGGCGAAACTCAACACCGCGCGTTGCCTTGTTACCAAACCCAGGAAATGAAAAATTCCATTTCCCGGAGTGGGAATCGAACCCACAACCTGTTGCATTTACAGTGGCACGCTTGAGTCTCTCCGCCACGACAGGCGTGATAAGTAATAAAGATAGGTAATAGGTATACTTTAAGGTATATAGTAATTTGCTACTATGTCTAAATTTTGTTTAAATATACCTTTTGTTCTAAATTTACTTATGTTACTTTACCTAACGACTATAATTCCTTTTCCTTTTTCAGAGTACTGGTTCTAATCCGGTATGAGGGAATCTAGTCTTGAATGTTCAGATGGTCACTCGAGCCCAGCAACTATACATATCAGTGGCGAGGCGTCCATATAACACGGTTTCCATCGGTTTATCTTTTATAGACGACAGTAAATTTTCTGAAAAAAATTGGATGATTGAAAATGATTGTGTAAAAATACAACTAAGAGACCTAAAAAATGGTTACCAGAAAAATGTTCGGTATACAATTGCAAGAAAACAAGTTCTGACATCTAAAACCACCTAAAAAAGGTCATAATATATATACAGACTTCCCTAACTATATATCGGCTTCTCTAAACTTACCGGCTTTCCTTGTTAAAATTTTCACTCCTCGCTACTGATACATATAGATACAGATATAAATCGTATAATATTATCATATTTAGGACAGTTTATGTATGTAGACTTTACAGTATTTATTGTTTGTTGTTTTGCACAGCGTTATGCCCGCTTTTTTTCTTATAATTTGGTTGGCTAAAAGAGATCACTTGTGATAAGGCCACCTTTGTACATTTTATATTAAATTAAGAAATCATTTCTAATTTTATTATATCTTAGCATATTACCAAGTGATTTAACACTAGATTCTTCGTCTACTCTTGTAACTCTCCCTGAGTTACGTAAAATTATGAAAAAATATTTTTTTAATAAATAAAGTTTAGTACTCATATATTAAAAAAAATATAGTAGTTTTAGATTTATTAGTGTATAATTATCTAAAGTATGTATTCCACACTTTAAATATTATTTTTTATATTCTGATACATTTTTATACATACACACTAATGTATCGGTACATATAACTATATCGGACCCAAAATGACTGGAAGTGCTTGACCGTTTTCTTATTAAAAGGAAGCGTGACCGTATGCGTCTTTAAATGTTACAAGGCATACTGCTGACATGTTTAGTGATAATTTTACAAAACAAAATATTGGTTATTTTTAATACTTTTAAAATGGGGGCAATAAAATTGTTACGGTCAATTATTATTTTATTTTTAACTTCACGCAGTATCCCGCATATGGCAGGGTAGGCAGAGGGAACCCGAGAACCTAGTGTTAAGACACTCCGTTCTCTTTCAATAAATCCGTTCCCCACTTTCCACCAGATTGAGGCATTGCGTGTTGAGTGGCGGAACTCAACACCGCGCTTTGCCTTGTTGCCAAACCCAGAAAATGAAAATACGTCATTTCCTGGAGTGGGAATCGAACCCACAACCTGCCGCTTTACAGTCGCACACTTGTACCTCTGCGCCACGACAGGCGTTTTCGTACAAATATTATGTTGACTTAGTACTCGCCTAAGTACTTACTACTCAGGTAAGAATGAAATGAATTATGAATTTTTTTATCTAATCTCCTCTACATTACTCCTCTTTTGCAAGACAGACTAAACTCGTTTTGTATTATTAAGTGGCGAAACCTAACGTCACATCTTTTAGCCAAATTGAAGCAACAACCTATATATTTAGAATATAAATATTTGATTGAGTATTATTTTAACTATAGTTACAAGTATCTTAAAAGTGATTTTATAATTGAATTTACACACTAACACTTTCATTATATTTACATATTATATCTCAAATACATACATAAATATAGTTTTAATTTTCATTAAGAACAGATTTAACCTTAATATTAGGTGTGTACTAAATTTATGTGGTTCTATAACTTCAGACTACCCACCATGTTTGCGGTGACATGTGACTCCGAAGAATGTCTACAGCGAATGCCTCAGTGCCATCGGCTTGCTTGAAATATACACCGAAACAGTACAGCCAAGAGATATGCGATTATCGTCTTTATTGTAAACTAACTAAGGGTTATCTACACGTATATAGACAACAGGTCATGCGAAGCCTTAAAACGTAACAAGCACGCTTCATGTAGAAAATGAAAACCACAGTATTATATTTGACCTAACTCGACCTCGATTTGTTTTTGCAAACCTTTGCAACACCATTAGGTAGCTTTTTTCTATTTATTTTTAAAATGTCAGTACTTTGTAATGTATGAACCGATATATAAGTTTATTTACGTTCGTTCAGGGAATATATGTGCATACCTTAATTAGATCAGAGGCCATTGCATTGTAGCGTAGTGGGACAGCGTTTGACTGTCAACATAAGGTGGATTTTTTTTAGCTTCACGCTATATTCCGCATATAGACAGAGGGAATCTGAGGACCTAGTGTTAAAACACTTTGTTCCCTACTTTCCGCCAAATTTGAGGCATTGTTAGCTCAGGCTGAGTGGCGTTGTGTTGTGCCAAAACCCAGGAAATGACAATACTGAACTTTTACATTTCCTGGAGTGGGAATCGAACCTATCGGGCTTACAGTCGCACGTTTGTACCTCTGCGCCACGACAGGGTTCGAATGATTGTTTAAATTATTATATTGCTTAAATTATCATTTTTTTTTAATTATTTAACTTTTTACGCTCTAGAATATCAGTGCGGAGCTTAGTTCCGCTATTTAATACACAATGATTCGTTACTTTGACTAAGAATTGAATTACAAATCACTTCGTTTGCAGCCAGATATTGACCTACTGTGTCACGATAGCCAAGCGGAAGATAGGAGAGCCTCAGGTCTGAAGCGAAGCAAGTCGAAAATATGACATTTTCTACTCCCAGAGCATAATTTCTATGTATTCATATGTAACTATTTATTTGTAAGTCGTAACTCAAGTTATTTAGTTAATTGCGGAATTGCTTATTAGTTATGTTCACTGCGCACTGCCTTAATTGTTATTATTTTACATATCATAAAACCGTATAGTCACACATCAGGAAGCAATTTACTAGCAATTAGTAGAGGTATTAGTTTTATTAGGTAGTCTTAAAAGGTCGTAGCCAGTAGCATTCATAAATGAAAATGTCTGGCATTTGAAAATAAGATTGTTCTGAGAATTAATTTATATATGATGATATTTTTATTATTGATACTACTAGCTTATAAGTTCTTGTTTTTCCTTAGATTAGGTACTTCGCATATTGAATTCACGCGAACATACCTACATGCATCCCCGGATTAGCTTAAAATCAAAATATTTGCAGATTATGAATTATAATAGAGTTACTATTTTAATATATTATTTAATAAGAATTACCGTTAATAAATTGACCTTTAACGCCTGTCGTGACCCAATGGCACAAGCGACTGTAAACGCAACAAATTGTGGGTTCGATTCCCACTTCAGAAAATGTTTTTTTTCATTTCCTTGGTTCGGTAACAAGGCAGTTCGCCACTCAGAACGCAATGCCTCAATTGGGCGGAAAGTGGGGAACGGAGTGTGTTTACACTAGATTCCCTCTGCTTACCCTGCTATATGCGGGATACAGCGTGAAGCTATGTAATGTATGTATGTATTTGCAGATTATGAATTTAAATAGAGTTAATATTTTATTTTACTATTTAATAAGAATTACTATTGAATATTTTCGTCTTCAAAATTATTAATATAACTCCACTGAAGTTGCGGGTGCGATGCGTGAAATATGCTGCTTCGAATTCTCACCTCGTAATATTCACATGCCGTAAGTATTACATTCCAACGAAATGAAACGAAAGTTACTTAACTGTAACTGTGAAACGTGGATCCCACTTCAAACCTATATAAGTAGTCATGACAGAACTACTGCGGCGGGCAACTAGATTTAAACTTAGCTTATACTCGTATATACGCTTGTTGGCACAAACCTATTTGATACGTCGCGGTCATATGTATCGATAAACACAGCTCCAAGCTGTATAGCGCAAAGCAGGGTGGTCACAGAGACTAGTGTTGAGACACTCCGTCCTCGACTCTCCGCCCGAATTTGAGTTTTGTCATATCTTTTTTTAATAATTAAAAAAAACTTACATAATTGATTTCAATATATTCAGAGTGTTAGTATGTATATTTTTTATTATAAGAATATCTTTTTAAATTTTACATAAGTATGATCTTCATATATAACAAACATGAAGAGTTCATATATATATTTTTTTTTTATTTCACGCTGTAACCCGCATATAGCAGGGTAGGCAGAGGGTACCAGAGAACCTAGTGTTAAGACACTCCATTCTCTTTCAATATTTCCGTACGTACGGATTGAGGCAATTCGTGTTGAGTGCCGGACTGAAAGCCGCGGTTTGCCTTGTTACCAAACCCAAAAAATGAAAATACTAAATTTTACATTCCCTGGAGTGGGAATCGAACCCACAACCTGTCGCGTTTAAAGTTGCAAGCTTGCGCCTCTGCGCCACGACAGGCGTCATATATTTAATAAGAAAAAAGTATTAAAATGGAATAATTTTGTTGATCTGTCAACGAAAAATTCGTAAAATTGACATATGAACAGATCGAATATGCATTATAGCACTGTCAAAACGTAATGAATGGATAAGATGATGATGAATCAGCATTGTGACCTTCTTTTTAAATTAGACTTTTGTAGACTTGTGTGTCGCAGATTCTTAATGAAATATGGATTAGCACATACATTATGTGTAGGTAATTGAAATTTGTATAATAATGTTTTTATAGTTTAAAAAAATAAACACTTTTTGGTTGTTAGAATTCTTTTTTCATTTTTTAAATCTATTATATGTTATATTATTTCTTGACGGTTTGAATTTAGAATTTTATTATTTCTTATTACAATGCTGTCATTATACAATTGTACTGGCTGTATGCATTTCCATTCAATATTTTCAGTCTGGCATCTAGGCATAGAATTATTATTAAAGAAATAAAAGGAACAATACATATATTTTAAGATTAAAACATATTTATAGTTCCTTATATTTTTTTCAATATTATGTAACGAACAACACATCATTCTGCCAAGACCCTGTTAATCCAAAACACACACAATACTCGTATACCTACGTTACTATAGACTACACAGTATTGACTGTTATTGACCATCTGTGGCACCGAGAGCATAACAATGATCTACTTATCCCGTTACATTAGTTTCCGAACCGCTATCTGGTGATCACTAAATTATTGAATAAGGCTTCGTGTAAGGTCGACCGAATAAGCTTCAAATATTCCGGACATCATCCATTAACAATATTAGTACGAAGCAATTTTATCTTTATTTCAAAAGAAATAGAGATTACAATACTGTCAAAGTATTAACCTCACTGTTATAGTCTGTAGTAAGTTAGTTGTTTCATCAAATAATCCGTACATCATCTACTAATAATATTAATACAAGGGAATTTTATCGTTATATCAAAAGCTATAAGGGCTATAATAGTTTCAAAATATTTGCCTATTATAGTCGGTACATTAGTTACTTCTTATTCTGCGGTTAGATTCCGCTATGCTGTGCTTTTTTTCTGATGCGACGGGCTATTGCGTAACTGACAGTTATAATAAATAAAGGGTACCTCTATACGCCATTATTCGTTAAGTAAAAAAATCTCACGAAAAAAACCTTTTACAAAAATTATTTGAGCGGCTCTCAATGATATTACTTTTGACAGAATCTAAAACAGGTAACTTACAAATTTGGGATTTATTAAAACTGATTTTTTCTGATATTTAATTAATAGATTTACATTTTTTTTTAACTTCACGCTGTATCCCGCATATAGAGGGGTAGGCAGAGGGAACCAGAGAACCTAGTGTTAAGACACTCCATTCTCTTTCAACATTTCCGTTCCCCACTTTCCGCCGCATTGAGTCATTGCGTGTTGAGTGGCGGAACTCAACGCCGCGCTTTGCCTTGTTACCAAATCCAAGAAATGAAAATACTAAATTTTACATTTCCTGGAGTGGGAATCGAACCCACAGCATGTCACGTTTGCAGTCGCACGCTTGTGCCTCTGCACCACGACAAGCGTTAATACTTTTGTTAATACGCCATTATTCGTTAAGTAAAAAAAATCGCACGAAAAAAACCTTTTACAAAAATTATTTGAGTGGCTCTTAATGATATTACTTTTGACAGAATCTAAAACAGGTAACTTACATATTTTGGATTTATTAAAACTGATGTTTTCTGAAATTAAGTTCATAGATTTATATTTTATTCTATAATTCTTAGTTATTTTGATTTGACTAAGAGCTGTATTCTTAAAATAACTCTCATAATATGTAAATTAAATCATTACTAAAGAAGACTTTTTTCATTAATTTAATCGTAACTGGTCAAACTAGAAATATAAAAAAATCTGCCCAAAAAATTGGAACAAAGAACCATTAGATACTACTGCCCCTCATTCCTTCAAGTATCTTAAGTCAGGTACAGAAGAACTATCCGTTTCGAAATCGGTTAAGGGAGTAAGTGGCTCAGCTGAAGCAAGTCAAATCTTCAAGGTTGATGGTGCTTAGAGGAGAGTCACTTGAGACGTACAGAATTGCCTGCTCAGCCGCTCGCTGCAAACACTTGAAACTTCTAAATTCGCTATGATATAATAATAGTGTACAATAGGGATGAGACCGATATATTAGAACGTAACTAAAAACGGTTTTGACTCTCGTATATATCATATCATATCATATCGATATCTAAATGGTCATATCCGATATCAAATAACTACACACAAAACGTAATGACAACTCGACGATGAGATGTAAAAACTAAATTGTACCGAAAACTATCGCAACACAAACTCGATATCTGGAAACGAATATGATATCGGATATGAAAACTTCATATCCGATATGTAACCATTACAGCTAAAAAACGAAAACGCCCATGTCTAGTGTAGTGAACGTGGTACGGTTATCGAACAACGATATTTATAGGCTCCTTACTTTACACTTCTGGCAGTAAATTTTCACGCCTAAGTCATATTTCTTAGTGTGACATCTTCTGTTGAATGTAGGTAGTTTTAAGAAATTAATATTTATTTGTTATATTATATATTTGATAATTTTATTTTGCTAATATATTTATGTGTATTGTGCTTTTTTACCCGACTGTCAGAGGAGGGTTATGTTTTTCGCTCGTATGTATCATCATGTATGTTTGTAATATTCTTTATGACCTCATATCTTCCAAACCCCTGGACCGAATTATATAATTAAGGTGACCTTATACGTTTGAAGATAGTTCTTGTACTCCACGTGTTCTTAGATGTGTGATATTATTCTTAATTCAATATGGCCCTTTCTAAAGGCAATTATGTCATGAATAAAAACAAAAAAATCGTTGATGAGTACCGTGTGGGTAACCAAATTAAAGGACTTAATTAGCACATTTCTAATATATATATATATATATCGCATAACTAGCTTTTATAGCCTACTTTATTTATATTTTCTTCCTAAATTTGAAGAATTTGTTCAGTCGGGTTGTTTGTTCTTTATAATTATTGTTGAGTAAATATTCGTAACAGGCGTGAATAGATTAGGTACGTCGATTTGCATAAACAATTTTGAAATATTAATAAGCAGTCAATTAGTTTTATTTATAAACTCAATAATTGTCGAAACATTTCAAACACTTTCCAGTAAAGAAATATTTAAATAACATAAAGACAGAATATCGAGTATATTACAGACAAAACGTAAAATAAAAAGCGTGGTAAAATGCGTGCCCTGAAAATAAATGATATCATTTTATAACAAAAGCTAAATAAGTATGAAGGTTACAATAAAATACAGGCCCTTCTAACATTTGCAAAGCAATATTATCGACACCGATATGAAGAAAAAATTAATCTTTGAAACATTCCATCATTCTGAATTACTTACCATAAAGTATTATCTTAAAAATTCTATTCAAACCGTAAAGTTACTTGAGCGTTTTCAAGTATCATTTATCGGTTTTTGTGGAAATTTAAAGTAGATGACTAAATCTTGAGAAATCTCCGCGGATAAGAAACACTTGACGTTAAGATGGTATTTCTGTTGTCACCTTTCATCTCGCCCAAGATATTGTAGGCTTAGCTAAGTTATTAGACTATGAAAACGTATAATGTGGTATTATAACTACTAGTGCCCCCGTTGACGCGTTAACAACGCGCTGTGTTTAGTAATGTATATGTAACTTTAAATAAACATGGATGGAACCATGGTAGTGTGTGTAACATTTATTTCGTTAATTTAATATACTTGTTAGGATTATTTAAAAAAATGTTAGCACTCTGTACTCCTTCTCTATATAAACTATAAGTGTGCCAAATTTCATGCTCCTCCGTCCGCCTAATTTTCGTAAAAATGGGTACAAAGTTTTTACTTCACGTGTTTATATACAGATGATTTTAATTTATGTTTATAGTACTTAATAGTAAAGTAAGGGATGGTTTTCATAGTGACTAACGAATATCTATAGAATTACGGGTTTCTCATTAAAAGTCGGTCAAGCTATAGTTACATTTAACTTATGATAAAAATTTAACATTTTGTCATAACTTAAACATCGCTTTAAATTATTTTTGTAGAAATATATTACAATTTTCACTATTCCACTATTGTAATAAATATAAAAGCTTTTGCCCATAATTTAATGGTACATAAAACTGCAATGCCATTTGACGAGCAAAAACGTAATACTGATTGAAAAATGATGGACGGAAGCGTGGAGCGTACGCAATCAACATTCAGGAAAAAGCAATTCTGGGACAATTTACGATGTCTCTAGCAACCTAGGGCTGATTTTGTTATCTTACTATAGTTTTTGATATGTATGTACTACGTAAACCGATTACTAAATAGATGGTGTAGAATAGAATAGATAGAATGATTGAAAAAAACTGTCATCTCTCTATTAGTGTAAAGACGTCTAGCAACGTTAATTTAATTAATTTATATTTGCTTGAAAATTTGCATACCTGTTCGGGCTTAATGACAATATAATATTTTCACAACATGAACCTTATCGTGAGTCATACTCATGCGAAGCCGAGGGAAGTAATCTGTATTATATTAATACTAGTTCCATTTATAAATTTTAAGGATTCATGTTTTATGTAGTCTATTTGATTCAAAGATATCTAACCTGTTTAAAAAGCACATAAAAGTATTATTGATTAGAAATGTGTATTTTTTTTAGAAACACATCTAAAACTGTTTAATATAGCATAAGATAATGGCAATTTTAGTAACAATTGTTTGTAACAGTCAATCCCTTACGATTCAATTACGAGATCAGATTGAAAATTTGATTATTTTGCAAATGTTTTTTCTTATAGAAATGAGATATATATAAAAATAATGAATTCGCCAAATTGTTTTCAAAAATATTGACTCTTAAATTAACGACAGTATCATGTGATTTGATACATACTCGTCGTATGTAACGTTTATCATACATAAATACCCCAATTAACTAAAATTAATCTTTATATTTTTTATTAAATTACTCAAGCATAGTCAATTATAAGTATAAGATAATATTTCATAAATTAATGTTTCTTCACAAGATAGCCTTGGGCTGAGATTGTCGTGAATCGTGACTAGGGCAAATAGCGTGTCAACCCTTATCCTCGCCTTTACTAGGTTTATTTATGACGTGATAGCCTTTTTCCGATTTTCATTCTACATCACTGATAATATAGATTAATGGGTAATGTTTTCATAATTATTCCTCTTAACAAATATATTTACATATTTTTATGGCATCTAGTGCTTCTGATGTGGATCCATTTTAATTTAGTTAAGATCAGATGTGTAGGTTTTGAGTTATTCGTAATATAATATATGATAATTGTACTTTTTAATGCATATTCAAGTCGGTTTCAATTTAAAGTCGGTTTTCTTAAATTTGTTGTAATAAATTTAGCGTAAATGATTTAGATGAAAGAAATATTTTAAAAGTGCCCATCTCACGTTTTTACAAGTGGGTACTTCAAGTTACTCAAGTTTTCAAAAGAATTTTAGAACTCAATGCATATTTTTAGCTGGCGCTCCACTACTTGAGTTACGGCATATCATGCATACATTCCTATTTTTAGAAGTGACCTTTTTTAAATAAATTATAAAATGAATAAAGTCGAAAATTGTTTTTTTATAGTAACCTTTGTTTCTACTTTCTTTCTGCAAGTTTAGAGACATTGTTTGCTAGGCAACGAAACCAGACGTTGCTTTTTTATTGTCATCGCTTTTCTAATACTGATATTTTGTGATATAAATATCCTATGCTTGGAGATTTAAACCTACAACCACCGCGTTTAGTTTGATAATCGCGTTTATTTAATTGTCTCAATTGCGTCACAATGAATCAGCTTCAAGCTTCATATTTTAAGAAAACGTTATAGAATTTTCCTATATTTACGTAAAATAAAAATCAAATTATCTATTATACATAGAGTATAAAAAAACAAGTAGATACTTTATGATGCGAAATAAAATAAAAATTGTGATAATATATCAAAATGAGTCAAACTTTAAAACTGCTTTACACGTGCTAAAAATATGTAAAGTCCTTGACAAAACTACAACAAGTGGATAAGCTAGTTTAAAGCTGATAGTACGTGTAATCGATTAAATCCGATGAAATAACAAAAACCTAATAAACTAATTCATGACATTCCATTAAAATGTTTTAGATAACACAATCTCTAATAAAAATAGGCATATTTTACGTAATATAATTATATTAGGAATTTCCTTTCAAGTTCGATGCTATGTTTAGTGTAAGGTTTTTGGTTTGAATCCTGCTAAGTTCAATATTTTATACGTTTCTCAATATTTATTTTGGACTAAGTGAGAGTATACTTCAAAAAAAGTATTTATTATGTAGCTTTCTCCTCTATTGCCAAATAATTAATTTTGATATAATATTTGTGTAACGGAAATAAGTCTTTAGGAAAAAAGTGCAAAATTCATTTTTTTCTATATATCTTTTTTTTTGACTTCACGCTGTAACCCGCATACGCATATGCAGGGTAGGCAAATAATGCATAAAATGTATATTACATTAATAAAATAAATGTTACACACACCACCATGGTTTGACATCCATGTTCATACAAAGTGACAAATACGTCACTACGCAATGCGTTATTAACGCATTTACGGGGACACTATTTTTACATAAAATGATCAAATTGGGACCAAACATACATTACCTTTGTTCATTTCTTATACGTCATCTTACACGTATGCCTAATAAGATTAAAAGAATACGCCCCGAATGAATTTCTAACAAACAATTTTACCTTCCGTCCATAAGTCATGGTCAATGGAACCTAAATATTATTATTTATTTTGTCGAAATCAACTCTATCGCTGTATTAATCACATAGTTTAACTCTTCGTGCTGTTATCAAAACTATAATCATCATTTCTAAGTAACGTTTGTAGGGCGAGTCATTAAAAGCAAGTTCGCACTACTGTATTACTGATAAATAACTGCAGTAAATCTAGAATATCAATTAGATATAGATGTTTATTATTCTACTTATCATTGCCTCTTTACCATGTTACACGGATAGCTTTGCAATGTTTGATAACGGGAACCCCGGTATAAAATGTACCTTTTAAATGGAATTAGTAATTATTATTCGAACTAATAAATAAGTAATTAAATAATTTTAAAAAATATGGACACTAACGTACTAGAAACTTATCGTTACATAATATGCAAATAACTCATTTTTTTTATAAATTACAGCCTTTGTATTACCCATTATAATGTGTATAAGCTACATTATTACCTACCTAACTTCACCCTTTATCCCTAGCGGGTAGTCAGAGAGCTACAATATTGTATATCATTTAAATCAGTAGCTAGCAGTAGGTTCAGTAGCTTTTGCGTGATAGAGTAACAGACACTCCATTCATTCCTACAAACTTTCGCATTTATAATATTAGTATGATTAGTGATGATGATATAGTTTTTCATTCAACTGACGTCATTTTGGTGAAGCAGTATTATGGGTCCAGATATTTTTCTTGTTAGCTTCACGCTTTACTCCGCATACTGAGGCAAAGTAGGCAGAGGGAACCTGATAACCTGGTGTTAAGACACTCCGTTTCGTTCCAGATCCACACTTCCAGATATCATTTCGAGAAAGCGTTACAAAGTAATTACCAGAATCACAATTATATATAAAACATGATTTCTATATGAAAATGATAAAAAGTTTAAAAGACATTAAAAAAATGAATGCTAAAACATTATTTCAATCGTATGTATGTTCCCTAAGTCAATGTTATCAGATAAACTCGAATATAAATAAATGTATTGTTGCCGTTTCAAATGTTTTCTATTGGCAGCTATAGGCTCGTAGTTTATGAGTGGGGTGTAGTTGGAACTTTGCCCCCCACACACTTACTGCTGAATGGAATTGGCAAGGATTTTGCTTACATAAATGTATTTGCTTAGGTAATACGTTTTATGTTAATGTATACCTAGCTTTAGTATTTATTGCTGTTTATGTGTAATAATGTGAAATGTGGAGAAAATTTAATAATTAATTTATTAGTTAAGGTTTTTATTAGAATATAGGAGAATAAAGTAAGGGGTAATACATATATATTTGTTTTTTAGTTGAAATATAATTTTGAACCCTATCAGTTAAGCAACGTACTAACAATAAAAATCAACAAGTTTTATTTTTTATATTCCATTTTTCCAGCATAACGATTTTTTAAAATAATATTTGTAGGTGTCTCTCAGTTTTCTTTTTAGGTGTATGTATAAATATTCAAGGACTGTATTCCGACCTCCAAACACATCTAGTAAAACTACGAAATACACATAACCTTGTAGTTAGAGAAGTTATCAGAATTACATAAGTACTACCTTTCGTTTATTTTAGACTGACAACTAAGAAAGACTACTTGACTGTTGGTAAAGGCAAAGGTCGTCTGCAACACCGTTCATTAATAGTTTATTTCAAAATTTTTATTTAACATACATTTTTCCTTAACTATCGTGGCGTAGAGGCAAAAGCGTGCGACTGTAAACGCGACAGGTTGTGGGTTCCATTCCCACTCCAGGAAATGGAAATTTCATTTCCTGGGTTTGGTAGCAAAGCGAAAACCAAACCAAAGCGCGGCGTTGAGTTCCGCCCCTCAGCACGCAATGCCTCAATCTGGCGGAAAGTGGGAAACGGATTTGTTGAAAGAGAACGGAGTGTATTAACACTAGGTTCTTAGATTCCCTCTACCTACCCTGCTATATGCGGGATACAGCGTGAAGTTAAAAAAAATACATTTTTTTAAAATTAATAATAAATATTCATAATATTTTTGCTTAGAAATAATTATGTTGTTTTTAATTATTTATCACTGTTCACTAAACCTTTATCAAAAATTTTATTTAATTTAATTCATTATTTTTTTAATAATAAATTAGTATCTGAAAATACTTTATTTTTTATTTACATTTGGTTATTTCGTAAACTCTCCCAAAACTACATACTCGTACTATTAAAATATCAACATACGTAAATACTATATTCAATAACGAATAACGTAATATATTACCAATCAGGAAATTTCAAGAGTTTCTAGTAATTGGGATATATACATACATATTGCTTCCTCATTCACTTTAATTTCATGTTTTGTTACCGCAATAAATAAGATTTCGTAGACAAAGTTCGCGTGCCGCGGCTTCGTTACCGCTGTTACTTAGCGTGATTAACTAATAGTATTATAAATATGTTATATTTATAATGAAATACGAATCTCTTTTTAGCTTATTTATGTATTTGTGTCAAGGTTAATTTGAAGTGTATTAAATTATTTATTTTAATTAGTTATATTGAAAATATTTTATTTTATATCAACCAAATGATACAAACGAAATGCATACATACATAGCTTCATGCTGTATCCCGCATATAGCCGCTAGCAGGCTAGGCAGAAGAAACCTAGTGTTAAGTCACTCCGTTCCCCACTTTCCGTAGAATTGAGGCATTGCGTGCTGAGTGGCGGAACTCAACGCCACGCTTAGCCTTGTTATCAAACCCAGGAAATGAAAAATTTTATTTCCTGGAGTGGGTATCGAACCCATAACCTGTTACGTTTACAGTCGCACGGTTGTGCCTCTGCGCCACGACAGGCGTCAAAAGAAATGATTGTTCTGATTCTTTTAAAAGTAATATTGAGCGTTAGTATTATTGTCGCTAAGTGTTTTTTTATCCTTTCGGCATTAAATACGAAGGAGGAAGGTAAAATACGTTAAAAATATATTAAAGAGCCAGTAATAAAACAGTCTAAATTAAAGGAACTATAAGCCACTTTGATAATAACTACGTAAAATTTGCATAATGATATGAGATTTCCATCACCACGAAACACTCTACTACTCTAGCTCTAAAGAAGAGAAACTACTCTAGCTTACTTCTTAGCTTTCTTTGTTATTATTATGGTGCAAGCGAAGAAAAGCACTATGTATAATTTGCTATATAATATATAATAAAATATATATTCTTCAAGAACTCTTACTTCTAAGACATAAAAGATAATTCAATACTTACACAAAACAGGGGAAACTTCTTAGCATTCCGTGGATTTATCGTGCGAGTGCCGGACTCATGCGTTGCTGAAAAGGATCTCGGAGCGGTGCCTGCGACTTGCAATTTAAGTGAAGCATATACTTATACAAAGGGCCCTTTTAAAATGCACATATAGGCATTATTTGTCATGGAATTAGATAATTATAGAAAATTGCAGAGACAAAGTTCTATACAACCATCTTCAAAGCAATTGCTACAATAATTTTATTCATATTAGCTAATTAGCATAAAATAAATTAAAGTTGCCCTATTGATTGTAACATTCCCCGTATTCCATATAAAATTGCACATACGTACTCCATTCATTTGCCTATTTCAACTCGACACCCAATGAAAGCCAAACAGTACGGATCTCCTATTTGAATTCAACTGCATAAATAATAAACACCCAGGAATAACATCACAAACTAATAGTGACCTCGATGTTATCTAAATGAAAAAACAAAGCACGCAATAATCGTCTTAAATATAATAGAAATAGGTGTGAGTTTGGTATGTAATGATTATGCCGAAAGGTGCTCTGTAAATAAAATTGCTGATGTATTCGTGCGAGGGCGGTAAGTGGGTACAGTAGGAAGCGACGACGTTTACTTATCATTTTGTCTAACAATAAGATTATTATTTAAGACTACTGCTGCATACGCTAGGTAATTGAGCATTTTTTAAGACGAAATAATAATTATTTGATATTAAAAATGTACGTATTTCTTTTAAAAATAGATTTAAATGTTTAGATGTAAGTTGATCAATTATGTAAAGCTATCTGAAAGTATTTGGATGAACACATAAAAGTTTATAATGTAGATTATTACACAATATAATAACACGTAAAACGCCTATCGTATCGCACAGAGGCACAAGCGTGCGACTGTAAACGCGACAGGTTGTAGGTTAGATTCCCACTCCAGGAAATGTAAAATTTAGTATTTTCATTTCTTGGGTTTGGTAACAAGGCAAAGCGCGGCGATGAGTTCCGCCATTCAGGACGCAATACCTCAATTCGGCGGAAAGTGGGGAACGGAATTGTTGAAAAAGAATGGATTGTCTTAACACTAGGTTCTCTGGTTCCCTCTGCCTACCCCGCTATATGTGCGATACAGCGTGAAGTTAAAAAAAAAAAAAATTAAACATTTAGTTGTTAATGTATGCGAAATATGTAAAAATATCTGAAAGTATTTGGATGACTTTTGTCACATAGAAATTTATAATATGGATTATTACACAATATAATAACATGAAAAATATTACGTTTCATAAAGCTATTACAAATTTGACCACATACAGTATTAATTAATGAATCATGACAAATTATGGCAACATTTTTATTCCAAACGCCAATATTTCTTTCCTAATTTTATAAAGACAAATCGAAACACGCAACAAAGAATCATGGAAGAATGTAATTAATTGTTACAAATTTCTTTCTATTAACCTAACTTAGTCAAGTTAGTACTAAGTTAATAAATTAAGTAGGCCGAACGTTAAGCTGATTAGCTAAATCTCATACAGAGATAACGAAAGCAAAATCAATATCCTCTTGGCTCAGTATTTGTGAAGGCACAATCGCCTATTTCTAAAGGGATTGCTATACTTCCACGTCCTATTTTTGTATGAAAGAGTAATCAACTTGATTAAATTTTTAAATTCTGTTAGTATTTAAGATGCTATTAATTAATTAACATATGGTATGCTTATGTACTTACTGCATGTTCATAAAACTATTTATGAAAGTAAATTTAGTGATAACATACATACATACTTCACACTGTATCCCGCATATAGCAGGGTAGGCAGAGGGAACCCAGTGTTAAGACACTCCGTTTCCCACTTTCCGCCGAATTGAGGCATTGCGTGCTGAAGTGGCGGAACTCAAAGCCATGCATTGTCTTGTTACCAAACCCAGGAAATTAAAAATTCTATTTCCTGGAGTGGGAATCGAACCCACAACCTGTCGCGTTTACAGTCGTACGCTTGTGCCTAGCGCCACGACAGGCGTTAATACTTTGAATAAAATTTACAATTATTAATATAAAACTAATTTATACGCGCCATTAAAAATTAATTGAATTGTACGTGAAATGAGCGATTCCATCTCCGAAAAATGCTTGACTAAATATACTGCTAAATTCCAAAGGGCGAATAAATAAATGAAACAGAAATTTAAAAAAATATGTATGCACTAAATAAGTACTGTACATAAATTATATATAATATAATATAATAAAAATATATAGTTATTATAAAAGAGGTTTACAACTTCATGTCCAAGTACAGAAGTATGTACGAGTAAACGGCTATAGGAGTACGTAAGTACGTACGCCGGAAGCCGCTTACGGCTTAAACAACATCGTATAAATTATTGCAGCTGATGCCGCGCGATTTCGAGATAATAAATCTACATGCATGATAAAATTATTGTAATCCATAAGATTCTGAGGCTGGAGATATTTTTATTTTTTTCCTCATAAACACTTACTACTTTTTTTAGCTTCAAGCTGTGTCCCGCATATAGAAGGGTAGGCAGAGGAAACTTAAGAACCTAGTGTTAAGACACTCCGTTCCCCACTTTCCGACGAATTGAGACATTGCGTGCTGAGTGGCGGAACTCAACGCTGCGCTTTGCCTTGTCACCAAACCCAGGAAATGAAAATGCTAAACTTTTTTATTGCCTGGAGTGGGAATCGAATCCACAACCACAACCTGTCGCGTTTACAGTCGCACGTTTGTTTGTGCCTTTGCGCCATGACAGGCGTTCATACATGCCAGTACATGGTAAAAAATCATAAATGTTATTTGACTTATGGCATCTGACTATATGTGTATACACATTAGTTGTAAGTTCAATCTCCACTCAGACGTATATTTAAATTATTATTGTTACTCCGTTCTGGACAATGAGACCAAAGCGCGGCGTTGAGTATCACCATTTAACACGCAAGTTCTCGATTTCCGACGTAAAGTGGAGTGTCGTAACACTATGTTATCTCTGGCTACCTTTATACAAGAAAAACGTGAAGCTGCAAAAAATAAAAAGAAAATTCTACATAAAAAATGAGCTTGCAAAAATTCTTTAGTATTTTCATTCACATTAAAAGAAATTTATTTGTAACTCACTTTTTAAAGCATCTCCCCTTCGTTAAAAGCCTCATTAGGACACCGCTCTGATTTAAATTAAAAATATTAAATCTTAAAATTACTCCGAATAGCTGGACACTGAATAGACGAATGCTGTTTTAACTACCTCTATCATATTTAACTCGTATTAATTTTATGCACTTTATATGTCATGCCAACTTGACATTTATGAATATCATGTAAAAGAATTTATGCTTATATTTTAATTTAATTCATGTCACTTCAGAAGCTGATTTCATAATTCAACACCTGAACTTTGAATGACTTTAAATGAAAAAATGACACAATTTTTTTAGCTTCACGCTGTATCCCGCATATAGCAGGGTAGGCAGGGAGATCCTGAGAACCTAGTGTTAAGACACTCCGTTTTCCACACACACATACATACATATTTTGTTATACTTATTTGTTGCTATTCGCTTTTGCGTAGTACTTATTTTTTTTGACAAGAAGAAATGAAAAAAAGCGGTAATACGGTGAATGTGAATAGCAAAGAAAATTATCACTCTATATCCTTTTCTCTAACCTTAAAGAAAAGTATAAATTAAGTAATTGTTACAAGAGAACGGAGTGTCTTAACACTAGGTTCTCCGATTCCCTCTGCCTATCCTGTCATGTGCGGGATACAGCGTGAAGCTAAAAAAATATTAATGTTTCTATTTTCAATAACAAACTAGTTTAGGTGCTCTAAGGAATCCTTCACATTTTACGTCTAAACCAGCGAAATTATGGAATTATCGCAATTTTCCGCGCCGGCGCATCACAGTGTAAACGCCGGCAGACACGTATTATTGCTAGATTGGTGCCTCTTAGCGTTTCTTGGAAATTTCACTTGAACACTTATGTTTTTTTTTCATATAAATACACGCCAGCCAAGACACACGACCCTCTTTATTATAATTAATAGATTTTATCTTGTCAGAGTAAATCAGTCAAATCGTGAGACATTCATGTTATATGTACAGTAGAGGGTATATGTAATTAGTATAGTACTTATATTCTATTATTCGCTTATACTTGCAAACACATTTTTGTTTAGCTTGATGACTTAAGCCTCTATGGAAGTAGCCATAAGATATATTTTCGTCCAATTTCGAGATGTTACATTGAGTGACAGAATCAAACGTTTTGCCTTATCAGAACGGGTATGAAAAAAAAGTATTCTTCTTATTTTATCGGAAGAAATGTCAGACTGAAAACCGTCATGTAGACAAACACAGTCAATAATACTGCGCCTTTTTTTTTCTCAGCTTCTTACTGTATCCTGCACAGCATGGTAGACAGAGAGAAACCTCATGTCAAGACTCTCCACTTTCCGTCCCGTTCAGGCTACAGTGGCGCAGTGGGACAGCGTCTATCTAAAAACACGAGTGATTGTAGGTTCAATTTCCACCCAAGGGAATAAATATTCCCTGCTCTAGTAAGCTGAAGTGCGGCGTCGAGTTCCGCCACCCAACACGTTGTCTCGAATTTGAGTGGGAAGAAGAGAACGGCGCCATAACGGTCTCAATATAATGTAAATTTCATATAAAATTTGTACTAAATGCTTTTAATAAACTAATTATACACTATAATTTAATAGTGTTACAGCTGTAATAAGAACACGCGTTAACTCACTGACCATTTCCCCGACTACACAAAAAGTGCACCGTACCGCGACCTTAATAGACGTAAACAAACATCCGTTCTTATTGCATTCGCCCGTTGCCCATACTGTCATGTAGATAAGACAAATTAGCTTTAAAATTAAAATATATGTATATGTATACTTATAAATTATTTAACGATGTTAATAGCATTGAATCTAGTTAAATATGTGTCTTGATAATATCTGTGGGTTTTGCAATTTTTGTATATTTTAAATGGTATTTTTATCGGTGTAATCGGTCTACTTCTGATTATGGTCTGTTGTAATGATCGATACATTGAGTTTTCTGTAATGTATTTATGAATACCAAAATAAGTAATTAATCAGGTCTAAATAAATTAAAATTTTATCAAAAAACAGAAAACCGACTTCAGATGCACTAAAAAGTAAAATTAATAGAATAACTCAAATACTCGCCAGAACCTAACTAAATTTAAATGGGACTAACATATATCAGAAGGACTAGTTTTCATATAAATGGTCTTCCCCTTTTACCATCCACCCTTTCCCCAAAATGTGTTCCGATAGCGGACTACTACATTGTCCTCCCCCCCTCCATCTGTTTCCTCTAGGTCGGCAACGCATCTACAACATCTCTGGTGTTGTCGATGTCCATGGGTGAAGGTAATCACTTACCATCAGGTGGTCCTTCTGCTCGTTTGCCAACACGAAAATAAAATTCTGTGGAAATGAGAAGCTCTTCCTTTTTTTGAAGTCGTTTAAAAAAAATGTAAAACACGTATAAAAAAATTATGCAGCTGAATAAGAACGCATTGCTTAGCGGTCACAGTGCTTGGACTGATTTCCAAGAGTCGCGGATTTGATTCCCGCTGCGTCCAAATTTTTGTAAGCGAAAACTGTATAAGCTTTAAAATATCAACAATAAGTGTTACATTGTAAAATTGCTACAGTATACCATTTCAATAAGAGTTTTGAATTGAAGCCTTTAGAAAAATATTCGATTTGCTAAAACGCTCATACATATAGTCGTAATGTAATTGAACTTGTTTCATGGTTCATAACATTTTTCGCTCAACACAATGCTTTTTTTTGGCTCTGGTATCTATTTGTTTATGATACATAAAAAGGGATGGAGTATCAAACGTTACAACGGTTACATTTTGTACTGCTGTGTTATATTTACTTGTTGTTGAATTTTATTATCTTGTAACATTGTTTTGGCCTAAATAAATATATACAAATATATATATTTTTTGCTTATTTTTAAATAATAATAGCGAAATGCTGAGATTATTTCAGTACGGTCCCTGAAAAACATTCTTACAAAGATTCATTTATAGGGTAGGCAGAGGACTTAGACATTCCGTTTTCCACTTTCCACTCGAATTCAAAACACTATGTAGCGTTTGGCGCTCCGTTCTCTCTGACTACCCCGCTAGGGATAAAGCGTGAAGTTAGGTAAGTAAGTATGTATTCAAAGGGGCGGAACTCAACACCGTGCTTTGTTTTATTGGAGGAGGAACATGAAAATAAATTAACATTATCAATTTTCTGAGTAAACGTCGAATCTACATCTATCGCGCTTACAGTCATATATCATACTGCAAAGGGTAGCCTGACAATTTTTGTCATAAAAACATTTTTACTGTTTATAATTTAAGATTTAGATAATGCTATATGCATAAAGCATAAAATCGGCATAATCATATCTTTATAAAAATTCTGATTTACATTTTAAAATCTTTTTATCTGACATTTTAAAATATTATACTATAATAATATTTACTGTTGCCATTACTTTTAGAAGCAGAATTACAGGGTAGAGAGACCGTAGTGTCAAGATTCTCCGTTCTTCATTTGCTGCTCACTTTCTGTTGAGGGCCGGAATTTAATGACATCCTTTATTATCATCAGTGCGGTGAAACGAAAATAATTTCAATATAATATTATAATTACTTAAACAGGAATCGAACCCACAAGCCATCGCGACATTCGACTTTATCATATTGCGCCATCATAGCATTTATAATATGTATGTATAAGTTTGTTTTGCAAACCACATTACAGTTGTGACCTTAAAACTACCTCAGTATTGTACTATAATGTTTGAGATCTAAATAGCCACATAACTTTTCATAGGCTCCACTCGCCCTGCATTTAATTTAGCCAGCTAAGCCTCTACTTATAATGGCCGCAAAAGTTGTCTGTTGACACAGTATGAAAGGTAAAACGAAAGTTTGTTTTGTGAACACCGAATATTGACCTCGGTTTTATTATATTAATGCGTATAAAATATTTTTAACTGTAAACGTGGAAGGTTGTGGGTTTTATTCCCACTCCAGGATATCTAAAAGTTTAGTATTTTCATTTCCTGGGTTTGGTTACAAGGCAAAGCGCGGCGTTGAGTTCCGCCACTCAGCACGCAATGCCTAATTTTGGAAAGTGGGGAATGGAGTGTCTTAGCACTATGTTCTCAGGTTCCCTTTGCCTACCCAGCTATAAACGTAAAGCTAAAAAAAAAGTAAAATAAAATATTTTTAATACTTTAATATCGTTTTATAAAAACGGTTTCGCCTGAATTCGTTTTTGATTTGCAAATTCCGTGGTCAATCCAACGGAATCTGTATATTTTCAGGAATGTTTAATTTCAGTTGCGTAATATTATATTTATTAATTGAAGCAGTGGTTACATGAATTCCATTCAAACAATGTGTGATATTTAATTTTAATATCATCTTATTAAAAGGTGTGTTTATCATTAATATGCCTCATTCAATATTTTTTAAATTTGCCAGATTTTTATTCATAAGTTCATCTTTTAATAAAACATCCTGAATAAACTTTACTTACAATTACAATAGAGTCTAATTTTCGCTATCTTGGCATGTACAGCAAATTTTAACGAGTTTTTGGTCAGCAAAACTTAGTTCATGCTGTGTTCATATGGCTACTATACCAGTTGCAAATTAAATAAGTACTTCGTACTTACCAACGAACTGACCAAAAATACATTTAGAGTTATTTCGTACGCCGTAGAGGTAGGCACGAGAGGTATAATAGCGAAATCTCTCTTCAATCTACTAAAAGATCTCGGCCTGTCTAGGACTATCATTAGTTCTAGTCTATCACGTATTTCTAAGGCGACATTGGTGAGATCTTTTTAAGTTTGGTTAGGTAGAGAGAGGAGCTTGGACAATGGAGACCAAAGGGGTCCCTTAAACTTACACGTGGGTCGCAAGTTCCAGGCACAGCCTCCCCTTGCAGGGAATGCTAAGGAGATACTCAACATAAATAAACAAGCTAATGGTAGTATAAGAATCCATCCCTCTGTATTCCATTTTCATATTTAAGGGACGTTTAAATAATGTAAAAATAATATTTTTTTATTTTTTTTGGTTTGTTTTATCTTTAGCTGTAAAGGGAGTCAATCTGATCTCGAATTTATACAAACACATACATATTTTTTTAATGGCAATAATTATTTAGTAACCATGATAATTAAGCAACCATGATAATTAAGCAATATAAAAGTAAAGTGTCAAATGTTAAATTCCAATAGATACTTTCTTATCACAAATGTATGCGAAACTAAAAATAGCCAATGCTCTGAGAATTGTAATTCATTATTCAAGTTCCGTAGAAGTATGGCTAACAATCTACCTAAGCTATATACTATGTAGATAAAAAAACATTTTTATACTTTACAAGTTAAATATTTAACTTAAAGTTAAGAGAATAAAAAAATCAATGAACGCTTCCGTTACTGTGTGACTGATAGACAACGCATAGCCGATACTACTGGAGGTAGAAAGCTGTTTGTATGTAGGTTTACTGGGGAGCGTAAGGGAGAACTAAGAGTTGTTTCCTAAAATTTCAACGAGAAATAGCGGGATTTAATGTTTTGTTTACTAACTATAAAGTATATGAACTTATCATTACATAAATCTACTTTTATGACTAAATATTAATTATAATATACCAATCCGGGGTAATGAGTCGTAAATATGTCAGTGAGCCTCCGGTGACCGCTATATGTACGGAGTACGGTAAGCTAATCAATGAATAGCCATAACAGAAACGCTGGTTATAAGCAAAAACAGTCGGTAATAATGGCTCAAATGTCATAGGCGAAGAGCGGATAAGTATTTTTTAATTTTTTAGTACTTTTAAAATATTAGGAGGTCATAGTGGCTCAATGGGGCAGCGTGTGACTGTAAATGCGATTACTTGTAGTTCTATTCCAACTCCTGGGCAATAATTATATTTAAATGATTTTTATTTTGCCACTCTGAACAAAGCGTGGCGTTGAGTTTCGCCAATCAAGATGTGATGTTTCAATTTTGGGCGGAGAGCGGAGAACGAAGTGACACTAAGTTTTCTATGATTATCTTGTTATGATAAAAATATGAAGCTGGAACAATAAGGGTTGCATTTCGTACGAAAGGTAACGGACAGTGATAATGAAAGGTTCTTCAATTAGAATCAATTAAGACATAAATTATTTTTGTAAGTTCTAACCTGACCAAGAAAGCAAGTACATATATTACAAATATATCTTTCTTCAAGGGTGATTGTATATTTTAATATATACATACATAGATTCAGTCGTGGCGCAGAGGTACAAGCGTGCGAATGTGTACGCGACAGGTTGTGGGTTCGATTCCCACTCCAGGAAATGGAATTTTACATTTCCTTTGTCTACCCTGCTATATGCGGGATACAGCGTGAAGCTATGTTCACATTACCAAACGCACGTGACTCAAAAACATATTCGCTATCTCTTCTAACTAAGGCTAATGGTCCATAGAAAATACGTAACAACCTCACAGTGTCGGTCAAGGGGCCAGAGGACAGTTAGCATGCTTACGATACGTACAAGCTGGAAGGTGTTAAATGAACTATATAGTTGCATTTATCGTCTACAATTTGTTGAGTAATCGACAAGTCTTCAGGTGAAAGGTGAAAAGACGCTATAAATTAGATTCACTGTAATTAGAAATCCTTCGAAATGCTGTAAAGGTTGATTAAAAATTGTTTTAAGTCCATCGTGGTGCAGTGAAATATTACCTGACTGTAAACGCAATTGGTTGTGGGTTCGATTCCCACTCTCGGAAATGAAGGTATTTAAATTATTTAAATTCTCCTGCTCGATATGTTTAAGTGTGTCGTTGAATTTCGTCACGTAACAGGCAACATGTCTCGAAATCGGGCGGAAATTGGAGAACGGAGTGTGACACTACATTCTCTATAAGTACCAATTTCTTACAACTAAAAATTAGCCAAGAATGTATATCTTGAATCGGAATATACTTAATTTGTCTTAAATTAGGAAATTTCTAACAATTCTTATATTAAATTGCGCGTATTAGAATGTCTAGACTTTTTGTAATTATGGCTAATGCTATACAAAGACATCTTCCGTACCTTTTGCTTGAAGAATATTTTATTTTATATAAGAACGTTTCCTTTTTTCTTCACCAAAATTAAGCTCATAAGACAAATAGACCTTTTTGTTTCTATGTTCGCTAAGAGTCAAGTTTTTGTAATTTTTTGATCTTATATAAATGTCTAGACCATCTTTCGTTATTTGGTCGTATAAGTTCACTCCATTCTCTTTCAACATTTGGCCAAATTGAGGCATTGCGTGTTGTTTGGCGGAATTCAACGCCGTGCTTTACCTTGTTACCAAATCCAAGAAATGAAAATACTAAATTTTACATTTCCTGGAGTGAGAATTGAACCCACAACCTGACTCGTTTACAGTCGCACGCTTGTGCCTCTGCGCCACAGGCGCTAGGACAGGACAGGATAGGACAGGTAAAATGATATACAAATGGCCCATAAATGTTTGAAACATATAAATTTAATATTTGGAACTACAACTACATGAAAATTACTTAAACATTTATTTTCCATGTAAATTGCCTTATATTCATAATTTCAAAACATATATTTCGGTCGTAGCTAAAGAGAACAATAGCTGAACTCTGCTAGCTAACCAAAACATAAGTGTAAGGTAGAGCCTACTCACATCCCCTATCTCGCGAGCTAAGAATCGCGCCTCGGAGGACCTTTGACAAAGTAATGACGGTGTAGACAAAGAAGGCCCCCCACACCCTACAGGCACACGTACGAGGGTATCCCCCGAACTGTTAGGTACTAGGATTTTTTCACAAGTATACAGGGTCATATTTTTGCAAATAAAACGTTTGATTGTATGTAATTTTGAAGATTCTTGTTTTATTATTTTGGGAATAGAATGCTTTGTTTATAACTAAGCATTCTATTCCCAAAATCTCTTTTGTTTACATATAAGTTATATATATGTTTTTTTACGTTATCAACTTTTAAATGAGATTTCAGGTAAGAAATAGTAGGGCTGATTTTCTATGAAAAAGTAAGAACAAACATACATAGCTTCACGCTGTATCCCGCATATAGCAGGGTAGGCAGAGGGAACCTGAGAACCTAGTGTTAAGAAACTCCGTTCTCTTTCTACAATTTCGTTCCCCACTTTCCGCCGGATTTGAGGCATTGCGTGTTGAACGGCGGAACTCAACGCCGCACTTTGCCTTGTTACCAAACCAAGTTAAGAAAAAGTAAGTCTTGTGATTTGAATTTATAGAATAACAAAAGCTAGTATAATACAATAATCAGACAGAGAATAGACCGATTTTTTTTCCTCGAGTGTTATTTCAACTTGTCAACTTCATAGCCATGAAGTTTGATGAATAAATAAACTAAAATTAATTTTAAAACACAAATAAAAAAAGAAACATTTGGTACATTAATAATTGGTCACCCTATTTCAAGCACCACCCACCATCACAGATCGTACGTTTTGATTCCCCCACACCCCTCGACAAGTCCTCATGGTTACCCTACCGAATGAGTAGTGGATCCACTATTTTTTCACTTTAATACTTTTGTTGAAAAGGTTATTTTGTTGGTACTATTTTTGTATACCTCTTCATTTGCCGAACTGTTGAGATAAAAGAATACATTGTAAGAGTTATTAAAAAGACTTGTCTAAATTACTATACAGACCGTAATGAGAACGCTAAAAACATTAAACACAACACATTAAAAACAAAAGGTTCTCTTTTCTAATTTTGATAAACAAAAGCAGTATTAATTAGCCTTATTAACGTATTTTGAGTAAAAATCACGATAAACAAAGCCTTTTCACCCTTGCATGAAACAAAGACGAATGGGGTGAACTTTCAGCGTTCCTTTCTTCTATAGATTCAAAAAAAACTTCAAAAACATGGAACTTGATGTGTAAATGACGCTTATCTCCCGCGCGTGCCATCAACTAATTTCACAGGGTTTTAGAGTTTACACCCGAGTACTGTGCCTTTAGTAACTGCGAAAGGTCTTTATTGTCATCGAAATAAGGCATATATTGCTATTACATATTAGTTCCTTCCTGTCTATTGACAAAACGTATGAGGGTAACAGATAAGATGCTTAATCATCCAGTACCCTGTCTGTTCCGAAAGTATTTTGCTTTGTAAAGTGGTTGACAAGTATTTAAGCGAAATTTCAACTATTATATAGCCCTATATTTTGCCTTTATAGTTAAATATACGAGGCCATAGTAGCACAGTGTGACTGTGTCTGATTAAAACGCGAAGGTATTCGAATTATTTAAATTGTCTTCGCTCTGATGAGACAAAGCCGGCGTTGGGTTCCGCCACCCAACTTCTAATGATTTGATTTTTTGGGCAAAAAGTGGGGTTTTAACACTAGATTCTTTTCGTGTACCAACGAACTAGCATGGAGCAGCTTTTTAATATACATATGAACATAGTCATTTAAATTTCATTCAATTTTTAGGTGTAGTTCGGTTTAAAGTGGATTATTAGACCTACGTCTTAGCTTATTTAAACCTTGATTTACTACTAACATTATCTATTCGCTTATTAATTATATAATCTTTTATTATCCTAGAATAGATGTTGTGTCTTTATGTGAGTATTTTCACCTTGGCTTGGTGAGAACCAAGCCAGAGAGAGATCTCCGACTACCCTCTTATGCTTTAAAATGCTTTTAAAAATTGATTGTGTTAGTTACCCTGTTTTATAAAAACGTGAACCTTTAAAAATTACGATTACGTTTTCTGTCTACATTAAAAACAGAAATGCAACATAATGAAAATAATGAAAAACAATTATAAATAAAGAAGCTGACATAAATTAATTATTTAATGATAATTACTTACTCAACAATCGTTATTGGTCAGCCATATCAATAAGCGTGTAACATACGAACGTTACTTCCAGTTATCAAGGGTACTTAAAACCAGTGTATAAGAACGAAGAACCGTTCGTAAAACGTGCTCCGTACTCATGTTTTTTTACGTATACATGTCCGATGTGCTAGGGATCGCTTAAAGTTTTTCGCTTAAATAGCGTTTATATATTTTTTTTTAGCTTTACGCTGTATCCCGCATATAGAAGGGTACGCAGAGGGAACCTAGTGTAAAGACACTCCGTTCTCCACTTTCCGCCGAATTGAGGCATTGCGTGTGGAGTAGCAGAACTCAATGCCGCGCTTTGCCTTGTTACTAAACCCAGGAAATTAATTACTAAATATTATTTCATTTCCTGGAGTGAGAATAGAACCTATAACCTGTCGCGTTTTACAGTCGCACGCTTGTGCCTCTGCGCCACGCCAGGCCACTGTATAACACAGTAGTTATATAAATTAAGAAAATGTATAAAAGATGGAATAAAATAAGATAAGGCTTTGGGAAAATGTTTATATTTAACTAAAAGGTGAATACTGACTGTTATAAGGGTGCAAGATAGAAATAAGACTGCGTATATTGATAAATTGAACATACAAACTTTTATTTACAAGACAGTGATTCCAACAATATTTTATTCTTATAAAAAATACTTTATAGAAAACCATACATAATTGTTTATGTGATACGTCTCTGTACGTCAAACTGTCAAATTATAAAATTAATTGGTAATAAACTTCTAAAGGTGTGCATATGCATTTTTCATTCAACAAAACTTCGTACCAATTTTTAAACTTATTTATATGAATATAATAGTAATGAAAACAAAAAAGGTAGTTTTTCTTGCATAACAAAATAAACAGAGAGAACTTACTTAGTGTCTTGTCATTCCATTCTCCACTTTATATTTCCAGTGAGAAAATGTAAATATATTCCCTGATCAGAGCTCGAATCCGCTACGCCATTCAAGTTTTGTCCAAATTTTGTAACAATGAGTTTAGTTCGAGTAGAAGGCGTTTATATGCGTTTATATATATATTATTATTGTTATGTCACCATATTTATTTATACACCTTTACTCTTTTCTACTATCTTATTACCGTTGTTACTTTATTTTTATATATTTAATTCTATTTTTATTAAAGTTATATAATAAATAAATTCCTTTCTCAGTTAATTTTAGAAAGAAAATCCCGGCTAACCGGAGCGAGGCGATTGAATGTGTCAGCTCCCTAAGAGCTCCGTCAATCTCTTCTACTTAGCAGCTGTGCAGTGTGCAATGGAACGCGTTTTTTCACTTGCCAGCCTTGATTAAGAGCCGTTACTTATGGGTAATTATGAAATAAGGTACTTCGGCCGTTGACACTGCAAGCTAAAAATACTATCGCTGAAATGTGACAATATAATATTTCACGGTAACTATACAGTAATAAAAATAACAATTATTAGTTTGTTGAAAGTTTTGAGTTAAAATATAGCTATTCTATTTTTACTTATGATGATGATTATTACGTACTTTGCAAATATATAAATAATAAGTGACCATTGTGGCACAGTAGGACTATGTTTGACTGTTATTGCGATGGGTTGTAGGTTTAACTTTCATATGGGTATATCATATTTAAAATTCTATTTAATTGATTCGTTCTTCTTTATCATAACAAATGCAGCGTTTAGTTCCGTCACTCAAAACGTAATGTTTCAATTTCGGTCGGAAAGTGGAGAACGGAGTGTCTTGACACTGGGTTCTCTTAGACTACCCTGCTGTACAGGATGTTACAGGAATTACAGGAATTACAATTAATATTGTTAAGTGAAATACTAAATGAATAAATAACAATAATCTTGACTTCGCAGAGCTTAAATTCTTTAAATACCTTAAAGGCGCACACACAAACCCGTTAACTTACAAGTATATGGGTTTTTATTATCGCACGGGTGATTGTACCTTGCTATATTTAAAAGCACAATAATAATATTCTTATGTATCCTTAGTGTGTTCTTGATACAAATTAAAATTGGCGAAATAATTTGTGCGTTCGAAGCTCCATTGTTAAAGAACAGAACTGATTTTTTTATGTAATAAACTATACTAGTAGACGAACCACCAGTTACGCTTAAAATTCTCGTTACCTTAGCATGTGCAATATTTATTATATTAATTTAAAGTGGGGAACGGAATTGTTTTAAGAGAACGGAGTGTCTTAACACTAGGTTCTCAGGTTTCCTATGCCTACCTTGCTATATGCGGGATACAGCGTGAAGTTAAAAAAAAATATGTATTTCAAATGAATTAGTATACAAAATATTGAGTTTATTTACTACTTCGCCTTATACTCGTATATAAACTACATGTATGCATATTAACATACTTCATTTGCATAATTTATATTTAAAAGAGTCAATAGCTTTTTTACCTTATTATTATAATAACATTATTAACGCCTGTCGTGGCGCAGAGGCACAAGCGTGCGACTGTAAACGCGACAGGTTGTGGGTTCGATTCCCACTCCAGGAAATGTAAAATTTAGTATTTTCATTTCTTGGGTTTGGTAAGAAGTCAAAGCGCGGCGTTGAGTTCAGCTACTCAACACGCAATGCCTCAATTTGGCGAAAAGTGGGGAACGGAAATGTTGAAAGAGAATGGAGTGTCTTAACACTAGGTTCTCTGGTTCCCTCTGCCTACCCCCGCTATATGCGTGATACAGCGTGAAGTTAAACAAAAGATATTATGAACGACCACACATTTCTATGTTGTCAAAGACAAAAATAAATGAACATAACAAGTAGTACAATACCTTACAATTTTAAAAGCTCTATATATCATATCCAGCTAAGATTAACACTTCAAAAATAAGCTTTTGACTAGCTTGAAAATAAACTTGACTTCTCAACGCTTGCGGTTGGCAGATGCTTAGACAAATGGCGCAGTGTCGCCGCCAGCTAGCCATGATGTATGGAGTTTACTTTTTATTTATACTTCGCGTTCATTTGCACTGACATTTAGTTGTTATGAGCTTAGAGTTAACTCTTTTCCCCGCATAGTAAAATAAGCAGAGAGATTCTAGTGTTACAATACTCCGTCCTCCACTTTCCGCCCTTAAGATTCAAATTTGATACGTTGCGTCTTGAGTGGCGGAAAGAAAGGAATAAAAATAATTTACATATGATAATTTTCCCGAGCGGGAATCAAACCCACAAAAATTTTCGTTTACAGTCAAATGCTGTATCTCTACGCCATAGCTTAGGTGTTTGTGGATAATGAAATAATTAGTTTATACAATATTTTTTTTGATTAAGTATTTAAGTGAAATTCATGGTGCAGTTAGGATATAAGTACGGAATGCGATGGTCATTTATATTTTTTTATAGGTACTTCCCGTTCTAATGAGATAAAGCGCAGCGTCAGCCTTCTAGAGTATATTATATTATACTATCAGAGTAAATTATCACTGGACTTTACCTGCTAGAGTCAGCCAGAGGGAACCTATTGCTATTGCTATAGACACTCCGTCCTCTTACAACAATTCCGTTCCCCACTAACGCCTGTCGTGGCACAGAGGCACAAGCGTGCGACTGTAAACGCGACAGGTTGTTAGTTCGATTCCCATTCCAGGAAATGTTAGTATTTTCATTTCCTGGGTTTGGTAACAAAGCAAAGCGCGGCGTTGAGTTCCGCCACTCAACACACAATGCCTCAATTCGGCAAATGAGGAACGGAATTGTAGATATTAATAAAAAACTACATTTATTTATAACAAGTTATCTTTATTGGGCACTTGCAAGCATATATAAATAAAAAGATATTTAAAAATCTGACACTCGAAAGATTAAAGGAAGTATAAATATTCCTTAGTACTAATAAATGTTTACATTAATTTCCAAAAAAATACTTCAAGAAATTAAACATTTTGCAGCTCGATTATAAACTTAAATATTAATTACTACGCTTATTTGTCCCGCCAGAAGTCAACGTCCGAAGAATATCTTAATCGTCCCATTGTCCGGTTTTTATTTCAAACTAAAATATAGTAAAGTTAGATTTGCTCGCGGTTGCGATGTTATCATTATATGACGAAGTTCATTTCGTCACTAACGGTAGATACGGGTATGGCGAATTATAATAGAGCCATGAGTGGCATATTTTATACCTTAGTACATAATTTCAATATTTTGTTGTTATAGAATTTTAGTATGTAGAAGAACTTATTTTCTTAACAAGAATTTGTTATTTTTATTAGCTTCACCTGTAAGAAAATTTGCAGTCCAATTTGCTTGTTTGTCAAATATGCAGGTGTGTCCGGATGTCCACGCTTCCGAAGAGGATACCGGAAGAATTCTTTAAAGCATGATAAATATATATTTTTGAATTTTTTTTTACTATTACTAATTTTGTTACTATGGAATGTTCATTAAGGAAATAAACTATCATTTAAGAATTTATAACATTTTTTTTAAATTTAATTTATAATAACAAAGTATATTTAAAAAGAAAGATCTGTCTAAAAGTAAGCCTAAGTAACATTAGGAACTTAAGTATAATAAAAAACTGAAAAAATGTTCATATGATCTTTGATATTCTTTACCTTCACAGGTTCACGCTTTTCCCTCATATCATAGCAGTCAGAGCGAAGAAATGAAAATAATTTGAATTCAATCATTCCCCCGAAAGGGAATCGAAGCCACGACCAATCGCGCCTTTCATCTGGTGTGCCACTGCACCACGAAGGTCTTAGATATTTTAAATATGCGTTTTCTCTAATATTCAGATGTCTCAATATAGGCAGTTTGTAATAATGGAGGTTAGCCTGAGGTAATGTTGATAGATATGAATATACGAACAGATGGACATGAGATGAATTATCTCCATATTGCAATCTCAATTATTTCGACTTCTACATGATAATGTATTACGAAAAGTTAATATAAATGTTAATATAAGATAACATTTATTAAAGGTTCGGTAGCGAAATATATAATTTGTTGTAATTATATGTGGCAGTAATTTTAAAGTGCATATAGGTACAATACATATCTAAAAGGTACTTTAACATTTTTGTAAGAAGTAATATTTATTTAAAAATTAAATTGTATAAGAAACAAAATGAGCAGATTCTATATTTCTCCCATACAGCAATGAAGACTTAGTGTCAAGGCATTGTGTAGAATGGCGTAACTCAACGCCGCTCTTTGTCTATATACAGTGCAGGAAATGAAAATAATATAATTATGATCATTCCTCTAGGTTATAATAATAATAATAATAATATAGCTTTATTGATCTACACACCTTACAATACATTTTTATTATACATAAAAAATACAAATAAATAAAATATAAAACTTAGGTTTCGATGTGTAGCCCCTCCTGGGTAAAAGCCTCCTCCAACTTGGTCCATTCTATGCGGTTTTTGGCAACTTCCATCCAGTTTTCTCCTGCTATTTTTTTGATGTCATCCACCCATCTTTTCCTTGGTCTTCCTACGCTCCTCTTCCCTGTTGGACCTTTCCACTTTGTCGTTCGGAGTGTCCACCTTTTGTCAGGGTATCTGGCTATATGTCCTGCCCATTTCCACTTTTGTACTAGACTGTAACGGAGCGCGTCTATGTTGTTGGTTTTTTTTCGGATATCTATATTTTTAGTTTTTTGTATTTTTCTTAGTTTTAGAATACTTCTCTCCATAGCGTGCTGGCAGGACAAAATTTTATTTTTTACCTTTTCGGTATATACCCATGTTTGACTTGCGTAAGTCAAACTTGGAAGGATACATGAGTCCATTAATATCTTTTTCATCTTTAAGTTGTACTTTCCTTTTAAAATTTCTTTCAGAGCCCAATATTTCTTCCAAGTTATATTTATTCTTCTATCTATTTCTTTTTCATTACTGTTTGCTTGGAATGAGATCAGTTTCCCTAGGTATATATAGTCATTTAAGTATTCTATAGGATTTCCTTCTATTCTGATTGAGTTTTTAGAGCTGTTTGTCATTATGACATTATTATATTATCCTCTAGGTTATTAACCCATAACCTTCGTTTTTAAGACCACTATGCCACCATGGTCTTTTGCGAGCCTTGTTAGCTAACGTGAAATATTGATGGTAATTTGAATTTATATTATTTTTCCGCATTTTGCTGAGTAAGTAGAAAAAAAATTATAAGTTATTCGGTTCTCTAATCACGTTGGAACAAGTGCGTTAGCATTTGGTGGAAAAACGTACAAGTATAACAAAATTACTCTTATAATATAATAATAAAGTAAATTAATATTAATAATGCATCAATCCGGCGAAAAGTGGGGAACAGAATGGAGTGTCTTAACACTAGGTTCTCAGGTTCCCTCTGTCTACCCCGCTATATGCGGGATACAGCGTGAAGCTAGAAAAAATATTAATAAACTTAAATAAACATTGATCACGTTGTAACTGCAAAAAGTAATCAACCTTCAGGCGTATCTAAACGCATTACAATTATAAAGATTAGCACGTTTGTCTCACTTTCCTTTACCTCATTTAAAAGGAACAGTAGAAATGTATATTTTTAAGTAAAAGTAATATTTTTGTCTTTAAATATTTACCTTAAAAAGCGTAGTGTTTTATCAAGAAAGCCGGAATGACTAATATTTTTATAACTTTTGCTGGGTGACCCAACTTCCATTCCATTCTCTTTCAACAATTCCGTTCCCCACTTTCCGCCGAATTGAGGCATTGAGTGTTGAGTGGCTGAACTCAAAGCCGCGCTTTGCCTTGTTACCAAACCCAAGAAATGAAAATACTAAATTTTACATTTCCTGGAGTGGCAATCGAACCCACAACCTGTCGTGTTTACAGTCGCACGCTTGTGCCTCTGCGCCACGACAGGCGTTTCAAGCGTTTCAGGTTTTCAGGCGTTTAAATCTATGGTAAATAGTAAAAATGAATAATGGAAATGCATATATATCTATTTTTAACAACGGTGTCAGGAGTAGAATGCACGCAACGAAATCCGGTTAAGGTATTATCTGTAATGCTATTCAGGTAAGTTGTTAAATCAATGCGACACATTGTTGCAATCAATTACTTTAATACTATTTACATTTTTATATAGACTCTGTATTTTTAAATCACTGTAGATTCTGTAATATTTTTTTATATAGGTATTTTATTTATAATTTATGGCACTCCATATATATAGCAATTTATGGCACTCCAGGGAACCTGAGAACCTAGTGTTAAGACACTTCTTAACACTAGGTTCTCAGGTTCCCTCTGCCTATCCTGCTATATGCGGGATACGCGTGAAGCTAAAAAAACACTCAATTCCACGTTTACATCCAAAAATAGTGCCATTTTTCAATTACAGTATAATTTCCAATTACAATATAATTACACTAGAGATTTTTGTACATTTAAAAAAAACTGCTTCTCGCTTATTTGCATATAGCAGAATTGTCACAGAGAACCTAGTGTCAAGACACTACTCTCTGATTAGTGGTTAAAAAAATTAAAAATAATTGTTTTTAACTATTTACATATATCAATTTGAAACGAAAAAATATTAAACACAATAATAATACAAAGTGATAACGGGAAAGTGATATGGGTCATATACTGTTGGTACACTCATACTCATAGCCATTGTCTGAATTACTAACTTGCCACCTACAACTACTGATACACAGGTATATATGAGTAAACATTAACAATTCATTTCTAGCACGTATTTTGTAGGAGGCACGTATTTATTTTCAAATTTGGTTAAGTAGTGAGAGGAGCTCCGATGGTGGAGGGCAACATTCATGTGCATTTTAAAGGGGCCCCTTAAATTCTTCTAGGATTGTAGAGTCACTGTTCCGATCTCCTCTCCATGTAAAATGATATGCTTGGCATTTTCACGCTATATCCCACATATAGCAGGGTAGGCAGAGGGAACCTGAGAACCTAGTGTTAAGACACTCCGTTCTCATACAACAATTCCGTTCCCCACTTTCCGCCGAATTGAGTTTTAATGAGATTTTAAGGAGTTTCCGCTGTTTTTCTAATTTAATGTATTAATATATATTACACAACATATAACATCTGGTAACCTGCTAAACGCGGTGTAGAGTTCCGCCACTCAGCACGCTATCCCACAATTCGGTGGAAAGTGGGGAACGGAAATGTTAAAAAGAGGACGGAGTGTCTTAACACTAGGTTCTCCGGTTCCCTCTGTCTCCAGCTATGTGCGGGATACAGCGAAAAGCTAAAAAAAATTACACAAAAAAAGAAAAATGAGCATCATACAAAATTAATGCCCTAAGCGGTAATCAAACATAAATCAAGTTGTCACAATGCCAACGTACCAGTGGTGATAGGATACAGTTAATATTCAAATGTATTGGTAAAATAATTCAAGTCGTTCTACGAGTACGTAATAGATCATCTCCGAAGAAATGACACGTAATGCGAGGTTACCGCAAAAGGTGGGAATTATAAGGAAATGAGGCGATTTTTCTTCTTACCTTTCTCGTGCTAGTGTGGTGGTAGATAGTTAAAATATTTATAAATATCATCTACTTATATATAATAAATATATACTTGTTAAGTTTTTTTTTTACTTTATCAAAATAATTCTTTGATATTCGCAATTTTTACACATATTAAATGAAACTAATTATTAATCGCGTATATTTTAGTATACGGAAATACATATTTGGAAATCCGACACTTCGAACACTTTACAGTAGTCCGTGGTCACAGGTAGACTAGACTAGTCTGGAATCTGGTTAAAATAGTTTCATTTAATATCAGTTTTGTTTCGATTGTCAAAACCATGTGATGAATTACACTGACAAATTCATGGATTCAAAGAATTGGGTTAGCTTTATGTAAACGTAATGTAAAAGACTTATTAAAAATATGTTTATATTTATATAGACTGTTTTTTGTCCTCCTGAAATTTAATGTGTTGTTAACGGGTTTTTACTCTAAGCCGACGATGCTTAAATTATTTCATGCTTAAACGATTGTATGATTTTATATTTAAAAACTAGCTGACCCGGCGAACTTTGTTCCGCCTTAATGGCAATAAATA
>JAKGSA010001675.1:3475-21178 GCA_033558755.1 Philaethria dido | reverse complement strand
CCCCAAAATGTGGTGGTTCCGATAGCGGACTACTACATTATCCTCCCCTTCCATCTGTATCCTCTAGGTTGGCAACGCATCTAGTACATCTCTTGTGTTGTAGATGTCCATGGGCGAAGGTAACCACTTACCATCAGGCGGTCCTTCTGCTCGTTTGCCATCCGGTATCCATAAAAAAAAAAAAAAGAAAATTAAATGTTTTTAGTTAAATTATATTTTGATATTTATTGCTAATTTAAAAATAAAATTATGAAGTACAAGTTTTAATTAAAAAAAAAATTAAATGTTATAAAAATGTTTATAAGTCTCTGATTATGTCAGAGGGACTCTGCATTATTTAATAAAAAAAAAACACCATAGCGAAATTGCTAAAAGAGCTAAAGCTAAAAGGGGAGAAACCCCTTGAGTAGTACTCAATAATGGAAGCAAATTCAAATCCTCCCAAGATTTAAAGACTGTAAATGTGATTGTGGCTTCGATTCTACTTTTATTTGATGGTAAGACTAAGTTTGACATTTAGTTTCACCAATTAATGAAATGTTTCTAATTCGGACGGAAAATAGAGAACGGAGTGTCTTTACACTAGCTTTTTTCTGCCTATTCTGCTGTGTGAGAAAAAGTGGTTAAGTAAACTATTTTTTATAGTTAAATATATATTTATAGCACGATAGGCAAAGGAAACTTGAAAACCTAGTGTTAAGACACTCCGTTCCCCACTTTCCGTCGAATTGATGCATTGCTTGCTGAGTGTTGAAACTCAATGCCGCACTTTGCCTTGTCACCATACCCAGGAAATAAAAATACTACATTTCCTCTGCCTACCATGCTATATGCGGGATACAGTGTGAAGTTAAAAAAAATAAGAAAAAACGAAAATATATATATATATTTTTAATTTTGGACGTTTTGTCAAAGGTCTACGCCACATAGATCATATCTATTTTATAATGTCTGCCACATTTGACAGATATAAACAAAATAAAATGTTTGTTATTTCACATAAATTAAATATTTTAATATATAAATAGTATGAGTGAACAGAAAGTTCGTAAACCTATGCCGGGATGGCTTAACTTTGTTTTTGGCGGGATGAGCGGGTTAGTTCTGGTCATTTATTGAATCTAATTTATTTTAAAATATCAATATATTAAACTTCTATTGTGAGTGAATAACAGGTAAAAAGTATTAAAATTCTACTGTAAATATAAATTCACGAATTTGTAAAGATAGATATATATTTGTTGATCTTTCACGCACAAAGTACTGAACGGATTTGAACGAAGCTTTGCACTAATATAGACCACATATTAAATTAATTAATATAAAATCTATCTATTTTTTTAATTTATATCAACTAGCCACGCCGGCAAAACCACGAGCGGAAGCTAGTGTTTAATAAATAGACTTATTTTTCAAAAGTTTAATAAATTCTATGAAGTACAATGCAATTGAATCGGTGAGTGTAGAAACAACGTAAGTCTGGATCTTCAAATTTTACAGGAGGGAGAAAAACAACACGCATCTTGCCTTTCTAAGCTAGTTTACATCGATTACGAATTTTTGCATTTTTTGTGACTTACGTTGTTTCTGCGCTCACCGATTCAATTGCTACATGACGTAATTTTTTAATAAAAAATACTTTAAAAAATATCTTTCCACATTATCACTTCAGCATGATGGGCATTTGCGTGGTACAACCGGCTGACCTAGTCAAAACACGTATGCAGTTATCCGGGCCTGGTGGTAAGAGCAGTCTTCTTGGAGTGGTGGGTAATATACTAAAAAAGGAAGGAGTTGCTGGTTTTTACAGAGGACTATCGGCAGCACTGTTCCGTCAGGCGACTTACACTACCGGCCGGTTAGGCTGTTATAATGGCTTGAGCAATTATTATACTGGGTTAGAATTTATTTAAATATTTTAATAAATATTTTTTTGTTTGCTATTTATTATGTTCATGTCTTGGCTCTGGTAATAAGGCAAAAGCGCGGCATTGAGTTCTGCCAATCAGCACGCAATGCCTCGATTCGGCGGAAAGTGGTGGACGGATGTGTTAAAAGAGAACAGAGTAACACTAAATTCTCCTCTTTTCCCTCCCTCTGCCTACCCTGCTATATGTGAGATACAGCGTGCAGCTATAAAAAAAGTTAAAGGAAATTTAATATTTTAAATAAAATCAATTCCTGAGATAGGTGAGATACAAAGTGTATCATTGGATATTACACCCAAACGTTTCTACGCTTATTTTCATCCTAATAAAATTATAAATGCTAACTTTTGTAAAAATGCATGAATTAAAGCTTCATACAAATTTAATACTTAATTTGGCCATAATATACGTAGCATCTCGTCTTTTATGTGTACTAATTATTTTTTAAGTATCTACGGTGTTCCGAGCTTCCCCATAAAGCTGGTGATAGGTATGATCGCGGGGGGTCTCGGCGCTTTCATCGGCACCCCCGCGGAGGTCGCTCTCATTAGGATGACAGCTGACGGTCGACTTCCTCTCGAACAGCGGAGGAATTACAAAAACGTGTTTAATGCTCTGTCGAGGTTATTATATTTGTTCTGATATTTTTTATTGTTTTATACTATTGGTTTTGTAACATGTCTGTGGGAAAATTTTACTTGTAGTTTTAGTTTTAATGATTTCATTGTCATTACATATATTACATTATGTTATTTTATAATTTCTATAATTATTTTTTTTTTAACTTCACGCTGTATCCCGCATATAGCAGGGTAGGCAGAGGGAATCTGAGAACCTAGTTTTAAGACACTCCGTTCTCTTTCAACAAATCTGTTCCCCACTTTACGCCAGATTGAGACATTGCGTGTTAAGTGGCGGAACTCAACGCCGCGCTTTGCCTTGTTACCAAACCCAGAAAATGAAAATACTTCATTTCCTGGAGTGGGAATCGAACCCACAACATGTCACTTTACAGTCGTATACTTGTGCTTCTGCGCCACGACAGGCGCTTAATTAATAAATAACGAGAAATTTTTAAGCATGTAATATAAGCTTATTCTATATTCTATTATATCCTCGGTCTGAGTAACCGTAAATACTGAGGGCGAACGTTAAGTTTCTCTGGATAAACTCAGCACGCGATATAGCACATGGCTAAAAATGACATAAGAAACTGGTTTATCATTATTTTGAACCTGGTACCTCCAGGGTTCCGTGAAAAAATAATTAAAAAAAACAAAAACAATCTTAAGCTTAGAATATTTTATATAAAAGTTCAAATTAATATGATATTATAGAATAACACGCGAAGAAGGCCCTCTGATGTTGTTTCGAGGCGCGACAGCAACTGTTACAAGAGCGATGGTCGTGAACGGAGCACAACTTGGCACTTATGCGCAGGTTTATTAAAATTAATAAAATATCTATTTTCTTATAGCTTTACACTGTATCCCGCACATATCAAAGTAGGCAGAGGGAACCAGAAAACCTAGTGTTAAGACACTCCGTCCTCTTTTGAAATTTTCCTCCTGTATATTCCTCTACGATGTTATTATTTGTATTAACTGATATAACTATATTATAGATATTTTAGGCCCGTAGTGGCACAGAGGCACAAGCATGCGACCGTAAACGCGACAGGTTTTGAGTTCAATTCCCACTCCAAGAAATGAAAATATTTAATAATATTTAGTATTTTCATACGGAAATGTTAACACTAGGTTTTTTGGTTCTCTCTGCCTACACTGCTATGTGCGTGATACAGCGTGAAGGTAAAAGAAAAGTTAATAATTATGCTCCAGGCTAGAGAAGTGTTACTGCCTTATATGGGGGAAGGCATCATCCTCCACTTCGCTGCATCGTTTATATCGGGACTCGTTACCACTTTTGCTTCTTTACCCGTGGATATTGTGAAGACACGGTAATTTTTTTTTAATCTTATATACATAATTAGCTACAGTTTAAATGAATAATACGCATATTTTCATTTCCTCGCTCTGGTACAAGGCAAACCGCAGCGTTGAGTTCCGCCACTCAGCATGCAATGACTCAATTCGGCTGAAAGTGGGAAACGAAAAAGTTAAAAAATAATGGAGTATCTTAATACTAGGTCATTTGGCCTGATATGTGCGAGATACAGCGTGAAGCTTAAAAAAAATAATACTAAGCAATATCTCGAATTCGGACGGAAAGCGAAGAACAATGTGTCTTGAATATTAGGTTCTCTATGTCTAAGCGTGAAGTTAAAAATACAAAATAAATCCCGTACGTAATCCCGGGCGTGAATAAGTTGATAAATTAAAATCTATATTAAGGGCAATGATTTTTAAGTTTAAGTTTTATTTTTTATTTTTTGTTTTTTTGTTATGCAAATGCTTTTTTTTCAAAAGCGTTTGATTTCATTATTTTCTTCATTCAGTTATTTATTCAAATAACTCAGATCCTATCAAATTGCCGATTAGAATTTATACATATACAAATATGCTAGTTGACTTATTCACATATTCACACTCATAATAAATAAAATTTACAGAGTACAAAATTCAGCAAAAGGCACCAGTCAAGTTGTAGTCCTGAAAAATATATTACAGAACGAAGGCATTTTCGCACTGTGGAGCGGTTTTATACCGACGTATGCTAAAATAGGACCTCTCACTGTACTTATATTTATATTTTTAGAACAACTTAATGCTATGTACTATAGATGGGCTGATACGCAAGACTGAAAATTATTTAGTTATAATTTATGTAGAAGTATATTAAATCTATAAAATATACTATAGTATTAACTAACAATCATGTACAATTTCTTTTAATATCCCTCGCAGTTTGGGGGCCAAGGTGGATCCATGGTTAATCCACAGTGGATCCACAGTGAATCCACAAAGAAACCACCGTGGACCCACTGTGAATTTTTAGCCATTTTGCCATTGTGGTTCCACTGTGGTTTAACAGTGAGTCCACTGTGGTTTGACAGTGAGTCCGTGAGTGCAAAAACCAGAATGGAACCACGGTTAAACCACAGCGGACCTATTATAGAATGACCAAAAAAACACGCTAAATCCACAATAAAGATCACAATGGAACCACGGTTAAACTACAATGGAGCCACGATGGCAAAATGGCTTAAAAACAACAATAGATCCATCGTGCTTCATTGTGGATCCACAGTAAATCCACTGTCATCGTGGTTACACCGTGGCCACCAAGCTGCAAGGGACATATTATCTTAGCATTTTGGTGTGTCAAGATTCTCCTGTGACGGTGTATCGTAAAGAATAAGCGGCCAATATCCTATGGGTAAATAGGTTGGTAAGTGGATCAAAAATGTCCAGCTAATTCAGGTAAAAAAGTACTCAAGTAACTTGAGAAACAGAGTTTGCTCATACAATTTAAAAATGGCTGCCAGTATTTTCAATTTATCTACTTATTTATGTATATACGTTTTTCGTTACTGAGTGACAGCCAGAGACGCAAAACACAGATGAAACTACTGATAGTAGAAACCTGGTATTACGCAGGTTCTTGGAGAGTAGCGTAATATTTTTTTTTAGCTTCACGCTGTATCCCACACGTAGCATGGTAGGCAGAGGAAATCTGAGAACCTAGTGTTAAGGCACTCCGTTCCCCACTTTCCGCCGAATTGAGGCAATGCGTGCTGAGTGGCGGAACTCAACGCCGTGCTTTGTCTTGTTACCAAACGCAGGAAATGAAAATACTAAACTTTTACATATACATTTTTACGTAATATGCGGAATATTAAGAAAGAATAAATTTCTCGATGACCAAAATCATTAGATTTTAACTTTTTAAACAAAATTATGATACATCTTGATAAATATAATACTACACGTTTTAAATATGGAGCTAATTTTTCTACACCGGAAATAATTATTTTATTCTAAGCCATTTAAATATACTAAAATTATAGGAATAAGAATAAAACGCTAAGAAGAAGTTTAAAAATAATTATATTTAATATCACAAACTGATACAGATACATAAAGTACTCTCACCGTAACATATAAATTATCTACGATTAAATACAAATGAGATGATAATACAGCCAAGGTTTAATAAAATATTATGCAAAGAACATTAAACTAGAAGTACAAGTATTTTTAAATTAAAAGTTCTTGTTTTCCTTTTAGAAAATGTTATACATATATTGAATGAAACTATTTTAACTGGATTAATCGCGTATATTTTAGTATTCGAAAATATATTTTTGGAAATCCGACGTTTCGAACACTTTACAGTAGTCCGTGGTCACAGGTAGTCAGGTAGATGTCTGATTAAACCGGTTAAAATAGTTTCATTTATGTGTAATAATCGCGAAAATCAAAGAGCTCATAATGTTATACATAATTACTATAACCTAGTAATATGTATTTTGTTGTACCACAAAATAAAATATTTGTTTTTTTTTTTAAATAAACGTATTAAAACAATACTTTCTAACATTAAAAGAAAATAACTTATATTTTGTCCAAAACTAAAATAAAAAATAAAGGAGTAAAAAATAATTCCTTGAAATAAATTAGCCTATGTAATATAAAAATGCATAATTACTTTCTAAATGGACACACAAAAACTATAAATGAAATAATATATATTTTTTGTTTAAAATCAACAAAACTAATGAAAGTTACACATATATTGTACAATTTACTACATGACAGATAAATTATAATTGTTTTTTTTTTAATTGAGCACAAGAGTAATCTTATACAGCCTACGTTAATATTTTTTTATATACAAATTAATTGAAGACATGCAATAGAGGGGGACATTTCGCAAAATTCGAATTTCGCACATACTTTATAAGAAGAATTCATTCAAATTGCACATAAAATCACAATATATGTATGTATAGAAAAAAAAACCATAAATGGGGCGAATATCACTTTTATCCAGCATATCTTCAATTAGTACCTACTTGTAACATCTAAATGATTTATACTATGCAAATAGTAAATACACTTAAAATTTAACTACAAACATATTACAGTATATTAATACTAGAAGTTGGATATTTGAAGTTAATTTAGAAGTCAAAAGAGAAAGGAGTGTCTTAACACTAAGTTCCAGTGGCGAGGGGTGAAAATTTTATTTAGACAAGCCGGTAAAGATAAGTCGGTACATATATTTAGGGAAGCCGGTAATTTTTAAAGAAGCCTCTATATTTAAGGAATGTATGGGATGTGAAGATATTTAGTAATTTCACTATCGAATTTTGGTGATGACATTTTTTTTAGCTTTTAGCAAACACAATGACAATTTGAGCTCCACATTTTCTTGGCGACCTTTTTTTGTTAGGTCTCATACTTGTATTCTAAAAATTAATTCAACCCGGAGGGAACCGTATTGTATGAACACCTCGCCACTGCTAGATTCTCTGGTTCCCTCTGCCTACCCTGCTTTATGCGGGATGCAGCGTGAAGTCTAAAAAAAAAATTCTACTCCCTCTTTCATAATAGCTAGCTAATTTTTAATATATGGATTTTTTAAAAATATTGAACTGTCGAAATTTAGTTAGTGAGTAAGAGAGTTATTTTATATGTATAATTAATGAAATTATTAATATTATATATTTTACATTATAATAACAGAATGTAATATATTTCTTACAATATTTACTGGCATCTTTCTTAAGAGTTTATTGTTGAAACCTTATAACTTTATATATGTCAATAATATATATTCATAGTCATATATCAAGTCTTAAATATTGACTTAAGGTTTAGAATATACAGCCATAACATTTAATTTCATTTTTTTTTTTTAATTTATTTAACACCAACACTATTTAAGCATTTTTTAAAAATTTTAACATATTTACAAAAGTAATGCTAAATATTTGTAATAAATGTTAATATTTTTTTTTTTATTTACATGAGAATAATTGTTATACATATATAAAATGACAATAAACTTGACTATATCAATAAAAAAGATGCAATAAATATATTTTTGTATAGGACTGCACTACAGATATTAAAAAAAAAAGTTTTTATTATTTACGATGACGTCACACAAGTCACATTGACAGTCGAGTGACATTGACAAGGTGTGTCATTCTCATGTCAGCGTGACAAGTCCTAACACTCAAGACGTCACTAATACTGATTGATGTTTGAGAAAACATATTGGAATAACGCTACGAAGCAAAATGAATTAAAAAAAAATATTGCACTCCTTTCACTTTTTTTAAAATAATTTTAATCATTGTTTATATAAAATGTTTTGCATCTTTCCTATTAAATTATTTATCATCCATATACTACTATTTACAATACAATAACAATTATGATACAATACAATTTAATGAATTAATCATTTGTTTTTTTCATATAAATTTAATTTACTATGATAAATAGAAAGAAACGCCTGTCGTGGCGCAGAGGCACAAGCGTGTGACTGTAAGTGCGACAGGTTGTGGGTTCGATTCTCACTCCAGGAAACGGAATTTTTCATTTCCTGGGTTTGGTAACAAGGCAAAGCGCAGCGTTTAGTTCCGCCACTCAGCACGCAATGCCTCAATTCAGCGGAAAGTGGGGAACGGAGTGTTTTAACATTAGGTTCCCTCTGCCTACCCTGCTATATGCGGGATACAGCGTGAAGCTATGTATGTATGTATGTTTAAATAGAAAGAAAATAAGATAAATATTTTCTATTCATAATATTTGGCTGGTTCCTACACCATGAAGATCATTGGTATTATGATCAGTATATTAGAGTTTAACAATAAAACCTTGACACATTCAGGATAATTTAAATGAATTTTATAATAAATAAGTGAGAAAAATTATTATTAACAAATGTTATAAATAATTATTAAAATCAAATAAAGCACATATGATGGTAAAATAGATAAATTAAATAATCAAGAAAATGAAATAATTTATTTAATACTTTAGAGCAGGGGTAAGTAACCTGTGACCACTTAACTATACATCCAAGCTTCCATTTGTATTACAGATACAAATATTCTCTCAATAATATATTAAGTTCTATAAATTTTTATTTCAGATATTTTGTAATCAAATATATATTATATGAATATAATTATAAAGTGAAGCCTACTAAAAAAAACAATTTTTGAGTCACCAAATTAATTTAAAATTTGGATAGGCCCATTTGTAATGGCTGATAATAGGTTGGTTACCCCTGCTTTAGGAGAACATTTCCTATAGCTTTTCTTGTAGCGGCTCAACCCCCAATATAAAAAAAACAAAATGCTAGCTTAAAATATGGCATAAGCAATTTAAATAAAATATACATATAATAAATAAAATAAATATATATGAAACCTTGTTATAACATACAATATCAGATAGCTGGTGGCTATCACCTAAAAGTAATCAAAATTAACAAAAAAAGGTTGTATGTATAGTGAAAAAAACGACAATTAATTTAAATAAATTTAAAATTGAAATAAAATAATGTACTAATCTAAAAAATAAATAATAAAACTTAAAAGCAATCTAGCAATAACCACAACATAACTTAAACAGAAAAAAAAAGCTAAATATAAAAAAAAAATATTAAAGAACTAAAAATTTACTCGAAATGTCACATGTTCCTTACAAATAAGATGTCAAAGGTGTGTATTTGTCATCTATTGTTGTCCTCCTCGACGCTTTCCCAGGACCCGGAGGATTCTGTTTCCCAGGTCTCGTCATCATCATCAGGGTCAGGGTCATCTTCTGATGATGAAATTTCGATGTCATCATCCATATCATCTTCCTCGTCTTCGAGGAACTGGTGTTCTTGCATCAATGCCAACTGAAATATGTAATAATTGAATTATGTATATATATGAGGACTGTCGTAGCGCAGTCACAAGAATGCGACTGTAAACGCTACAAGTGGTGGGTTCGATTTCCACTCGAGGAATTTAAAATATTAAATTACATAGTACATACATTAGTAATTTCTTTTCTGGCTCTGGTAACAAGGCAAACCGCGGTGTTGAGTTCCAACACTCAGCACGCAATGCTTCAATTTCGGAGAAAAGTGAGTTCGACCCACAACCTGTCGCGTTTACTGCCGAACACACTTGTCCTTCTGCGCCACGACAGGCCCCAATATCTCTACACTTTATATATTATTATCGATATTTTTCAATCATTAGCAGTAGCAACGTAAAAAAAACCGTACAAAAAGCTCACAAATAATCTTACCTCACTTTCCCTCAAGCTATGCACAGTATGAACTCGTATCTGGAACATCCACGCCCTTCCGAGCAGCGCCACAGTGCCACTGAGCAGCAACGGCATACTGTACCGACACCGCCATGCGAGGTTCATGAGGAAGAGGAACAAGCTTTTACGGCCTGTCATTGTGGCTGGAATTTTTAAAAATATATTCTAGATGTAATTAAAAATTATTATCATTATTCGAGGACATTTTTTTTAGCTTCACGCTGTATCCCGCATATAACTAGAGTAAGCAGAAAGAACCTGGGAACCTAGTGTTAAGACACTCCATTCTTCCGTTCACTTTCAACATTTTCTCTTCCCTTCCCCGCTTTCCGTCGGATTGCGTGCTGTATGGCGGAATACAACGCAGCGCTTTGCCTAATTACCAGACCCAAGACATGAAAATATTAAACATTGTTTAAAATGTTCATTTCCTGGAGTGGGAATCGAACCCACAACCTGTCGCGTGCCTCGGCGCCAAGACAGGCGTTATTATATATTTAAATAATTTTCATTTCCCCGCTCTGGTATGATAAAGCGCGGCTTTGAGTTCCGCCACACAATGCCTTGAAATCGGGGGAAAGATGGAAACGGAGTGTCTTAATAACACTAAGTTCTCTCTATCTACCCTGGTTTGCCGGAAAAAGAGAAAAGCTGTTTTTAAAGACCGGACTTTCTTTGAAATAATTTTATCTTATTTCCTAAGCTTAGTTAAGTAATATGAAAATGTAGAGAAAGTTGACAAAAGGTAACCACGTGACCCTAGATCAGAATAAATATTATAAAAAAGAAAAGTATGCATTTTTTATTAACTTATTCACGCCTGACAACACGAATTCCGCTACGGTCTACTTTGTTTACATCATGGAATGCAATACATGAGTATATTGATTTATAAGTGCTCCATCTAATCATTCTATAAGCTCAGATTACTATGAGTTTTTGACATAAAATAAAAATAGTTTCTTGTGTGACTTTTAAGTTGCCGAATTAAAAAAAGGGAAGATATTTAATCTGATTGGTTGTAAGTTCGATTTCCACTTGAGGAAATGATTACATAAATAAAGCTTATCATTTTGATACATAATTGTATTGTGTCAATTGATTGTGTTGTGTCAAAAAATATAGTAACGTAAATGAATAAATTTTATATTTGTATTAAAAATAGTGGATAATAATAACGGGATTAGAATTCAACTTCAAAATATGACGAGGCACAGACAGACAGACAGACAGAGGCACGAGCGTGCGACTGTAAACATGACAGGTTGTGGGCTCGATTCCCACTCCAGGAAATGAAAGTATAAAATAATACTTAGTATTTTCAATTTCTCGCTCTGGTAACAAGACAAAGCGCGGTGTTTAGTTCCGCCACTCAGCACGCAATGCCTCAATTACGCGGTAAGTGGGGAACGGAAATGTTAAAAGAGACTGGAGTGTCTTAACACTAGGTTCTCTAGTTCCCTTGCTATGTGCAGAATGCAGCGTAAAGCAAAAAAAAAATATAAATAATTTTATGAATTTAAAGGTTATTTAAGTTTTTTTTTTTCCTGCAATCTCATGCGTTCTACATCTTATCAACTCAATATTCTCCACTTTCCGCACTTAGTCGAGACACTGCGTATAATTGTAATTTACTTACAATTATAATTTTAAATTATTTCGACTTTTTAAATTCTGCTACTTTAATTTTAATTTAAGCAATAGGTATTAATGTTAAAAAAATATAGTATAAAATGTTTATAAATCTATTCAGCATTGATATAACTTTTAGATAAAACAATTTGCTTACATGAAACACAAGCAAATAACGTCAATATGATAAATAATATTTTTTTATCTCTATATACCTATCTAATGATACAAAAATGGTTAAATCATTTTTATCATCTAATATTTTTAGCAATCTTATTACAGCTTCATGCTTTATCCTGCAGGGTAGTAAAAGAGAACCTAGTGTAAAGGCTCTTCATTTGTCTCTTTCAAGGCACTGTGATAAGTTACAGAACTCAGCAGAAAACCCAAGCAAATATAATAAAGTGGGGATTGAACCCACATCTTGTTTATAGTCAGATGTCCCATTTTGCCACAAAGGCCTCCTTTTTTTTAGTTACGTATTAAATAAATAAATGTTAAGAACAATGCCTGACGTGGCGCAGAGCCACAAGTGTGCAACTGTAAATTTCCTGGGTTTGGTAACAAGGCAAAGCGCGGCGTTGAGTTCCACCACTCAGCACCCAATACGGCGAAAAATGGGGAACGGAGTGTCTTAACGCTAGATTCCCTCTGTCTACCCTGCTATATGCAGGATACAGTGTGAAGCTATATATGTATGTATGTTAAAAAAACTGAAATATTAAACTGACTTATGAATGTAACTCATAACAAAGAAGGGTTAACTGAAAGACAATTTGAATTCAACAAATATATTTTATTATGAATTGCATTCATAAATAATGGAAATACATAAAATGGAATGTTTAAATTTACAACAACACAGCTACTAGCCATACAAAGCTAACATTACAAGGATTATTTAAATTTATCAGATCATATTAGAAAAGCACAACATCTAGAGAGCCACTACTTTGATACATCAATTTTATATTATTCATCAAAGAAATCCACATGATCTCCAGAGGTGAACTTTCCGGAAAGCAATACATTCATGCATCTCTTTGCCGTCACCTCTGACTTCAACAGAGCACCTTGTTCACGGAATGAAGTAAATACATTCCTCAAGTTCTCATTCACTGCTTCCTCCAGTACAAAATCAATCATGGCTGTCTCTACAGGGCCGGGGGAGTAATTCAAAATTTTGATATCTTTTTTCTCTTCCGCCAGGACTCGGAAGTACATTTCTCGTGCTGCTTTCCCACTACAATAGTAGGCCATACCTCCCATTGGTTTAATAGCACAAAGTGATGTTATATTCACAATAATAATCCTGTTTTCAATTTCCTCAAATATTTTCAAGAATTGAGTATTCAAGGAAATCACTTTAAATACATTAAGGTCATAGTAATCTCTGAATTCTTGCACATTTTCCATGCGATGGGTCTCCACAGACAGATTGCCGAGTGATCCCACATTGTGGAATATAATACACTTAGAGAAATCCTGCACTTGTCGTCCTTTCAAGGCGTTCATAATAACATCGTGCATTTCCTTCTCTGTTGCAGTTGACAAGTCAATAGAAACATACTGAACATCATCAGCTTTACAGAGACTGGCAGTAATGGCCAGTTCTGATTTATTACGAGCCAACAAAAGCATAACAGATTTGGGGCCTAGGTGTTGGGATACTTCTACAGCTATAGCTCTACCTATACCTTGGGATGCACCACTTACGACACAGAATGATGGCCCGGACAGGTCTATGCTAGATGATGATGACGCCATGACTTAGGGATCTTTGTTACTTACAGGAAACCAAGTTAGTCCTGGAGTAGCTTTTCTGATTCTGTGTCTCCGATGACAGGATCTAAATCGCAGCCTTCTCTCAATAACCGATCTATACAGTCAGCTCTATATGCTGCTAGATTATCAACTACTTTATTCTTTTTTCGCAGTGCTCGTAATTTTCTCTCTGTAAAAACAAATATAAATGTAACATATTATAGTAATTTAATTTATTAAAGGCATTATATTAGTGTCACCTTTGGTTGCTTAAAGCTAAAAACTAACTGGCATTTTACCACAAAGTGATTAGTTGTGAAATATGACCTTAGATAACCTGATACCAACGCGATTGTTTTTTTTAATGTTTTGTTTAATAATGATAATTTAATAATATTATTACCTAGCACAGCGATATATTCAGCGGAATCGGCTAATTTGTCCTCTTTCGCAGGTTTAAAATTGTCTTCGAATTTTCTAGGAACAGATGAATTTATAGTTTCGTTGCCCCAAGGATCCATCAAAATCTGTAAATTTAAGATTGTGATTGTTATGCGACAGACTTTTTTATTATGAACTTATACCTATATATATAAATACATATCATTGGCCATAATCAAGTGCACAATGTATTTCAAGGTCATTCTGATTGTTTCATAAATAATAAAAAACAATTATTGCTATACTTACTTGAAGGCTAAAAGCCGAATGAATATGATATTAATTTTATTGGTGAAAGGTCTTAGTAATAATACCGACATTAGACATTAAATAGACAATTACAAATTGACAAACTGAATAGGTGTATTTTGTATTATCTGTTGTCTTTGACTGTTGTTTATGGATTTATATTAAATACGCCTATTCATTAAAAACCCACACAAGATTTTAAAATTATTTATTACTTTATATTTATAAAGTTATTAAGTATGATTAGTAACAAATATTCATATTTCCACAGTATGCCTCGTTTGAACAATTAAATTTTATTGATTACTACTATAATCATATTTTTCGATTTCGACTTTTTTTTTGCATTTATTTATATTATGTATATTTATTAAATTTTTATGCCTTTAATTTCCATTAAATTATACTGAGTCGATAACATCGTATCGTGAGTAGGTTTCCTTAAATTCATTTGTTCTACAGATTAAGCAAATATTTTATAAAACAAATAAATCTTTATTTAACAAAAGTATTTTTCAATGCGTAAAATGCATTAATTTTGCTAAATAAATTATAATTGTAATAATTTTAATATGTAAAATGTTAAGTATAAAAACAAGATTTTTGTTGTTTAATTTATACACCTAATAATTCTCATTTAAATTAAGTCAATAAATTTGATATAACATAAAACTTAACTTGAACATGTTTATTTTTTTACTTGTTTAAGGTTTTTTTAGATGTTAAGAAACAATAATAGAAAAATAAATGTATCTGAATAAAATGTATAAAGAATTTGACCGTTAAATTCAAACAAAATTGAGTATAAAATATTTTTTAAAAAGTATATAATTTCTGAATAAAAATATAATACAAAAAAAATAAAATACAAGAAGTGGAGATAAAACCAAAATGTTGATACAGATATAAATAAAGGCATACATTTTATTTGTTCGTATTTTTAATAAATAGTAAAATTTATAAAATAATCCGTAACAGCAATTACGGAGTGTCTTAACGCTAGGTTCTTAGGTTCCCTCTGCCTACCCTGCTATAACCGGGATACAGCGTCAAGCAAAAAAAAGCAATTACTTTAAATTATTTTTGGACTCATAAATTGAAAGTCAGTCCTATCCTCCTTGTACAATATGGAAAGTGCGTAGATAAAATATATTGGTTTGTATATAGTACGGGCGCACTAGAATTAGGAAAAGTTGAAGTACAAAAGAATCAAAATCGATGTTTTTTTTTTTAACTTCACGCTGTATACCGCATATAACCAGAGTAGGCAGAGGGAACCTGAGAATCTAGTTTTAAGACACTCCACTTTTTCAAAAATTATCATTATTTTTTCTCTAAATTAACAATCTACCACTAAATAACTTTATATCTATATATTTTAGGAATGACTGGGCTAGAGATAAAGCGAGAAGCTATGTTATATTAGGAATCAAAAATGTATGTGTGTATGATTGTTAGTTTATGTAGAAGCCAATGTTGAATGTTTATATTTTGTGATTAATAATTTAAAATTAATACCGCAGCCATTTTATGTTATTTCTGGACGTGAGGGAGAGAGAATAGAAAGGCGGGAAAGGGACGGAGACTTTCTGGGAGATGATGATGGTTGGTTAAATTTAGTAAGCAAAATTACAAAATACAGAAAGTTAAGCACCATACTTGAGGTATTTATTATGACGTATGCCTTTTTTAGTTTCAGGCTTTATGCTGCATATCTAACTACCCTATAGTTAGGGCGAGGTAAGTGTTAAGACACTCCGATTCACTTTTCGCTCGCATTCAAGATATTATGATTTGTCTTACCAGAATGAAGAAATAAGATTCATAATTTATGATCATTTCCCCTATTGGGAATCGAACAACGAACCGCGATACAATCAGTACGCTTTCATACTGCGCTATAGTGGTTTCCAATTGCATATATTATTATATATTTATATACACCCATATTTCGCTTTGCGTCGGGGTTACGTTCCAAAAAAACACAACGCAAATTGAAACGACGCAAAGTGAAAATAGATTTTCTATAGCAAACCATTTAATGATCGAAGATAGGTTCCAGGCTTACGAAAATACTACCTTTTAAACCAGTCTGGACACATCAGACAGCCAGAGGCCAACTCTAAAATAAGCAAAATGAAGTGAAAATAAAATTGTATTAAATTTGCGTTGATTTTTAGTTAGAAAGGGAATCCCCAAATTTTGATGACATGCCACAATTAAAAACAAAAGTGCTGCCATACTTTAGGAAAAAAAATTAAAAAAAATTAAAGAGTCGAATCCAAAACAACGCAACTTCGAAAATCTAACGACGCACAGTGAAAATCAGTAAAAATTAAGCAGCGACGCAACTTCGAAAAAAACGCAAAACGAAACGAAGCAATGCGAGGTATTTATGTATTACATATGAGTGGCGAGCCATCCATATAATAAGGTTCCCACCGACTTACCTTTTGTAAATGACAATAAATTATCTGAAAAAAATTGGGAGCGCTTTTGCAAAAACCAAAGGTTTCCAGGACAGTGTGGAGCTAAAATTAAAATTAATTTGCAAAAAAATCAAGCTCAAGAAAGGTGTGAGACATAATTTTGGATAGAAAATTGCAAAAAACAAGCTCTGATATCTACAACCACCTAAAAAAAGGTAGTCAACTAAATTCGATAGTGAAATTGCTATAAAACATTCTAAATATATGCCGGCTTTCCTAAATATATATATCGGCTTCCCTAAAATATACCGGCTTCTCTAATCTATCGGATTACCTTTTTAAATTTTTCACCCTTCGCTAATAAGTACATAACCTGAATTTCTATAGCATAAAAGATAGTAAAACAATGTAATAATTAAATTATCACATAAATATATCAAACTGCTGCTTTTATTTATAACATAAATGAATAATTAACAAAAACAACATATTATACTTATTGAGCATTGCTTTGTTTGTAAAATCCTCTTTTGCTCCGCTAGTTATGTCGATGCGCAATCCTAGCTGAAAACATCCATATCAAAGATCATTAACCTCCTTTCTTTAAGTACTTCAGTAAAATTCAGCGATACGCGGTGATTAAATTCAATTTAAAAGCACAATAGTTTTATGAACTTAATATACTTGATAGTTTTATTTACCTTTCTAAATTAATAACAGAAAATGAACTAAAATTTCGCCAGAATCTGTATTTCTATTCAGCAAAACAGCACGTAAGGCACGACGGCGGGCACTCACCAGTACGATTATAAAATACGTTTTTACGCCATTTCAAAACAGACCTTAACACAGTTCCGGTGAGTTTTTTATGTGTAATCTAGTTTCTGGCGGTTGTATTTGAGGTTATATTTTTATCTATCACCATGGATATAGAGTTGTGTTCTGAATGTATGTTTGCAAGTGATATAAAAAGTTTTCACGGAGAGCCGCAAGCGATCGCACTAGACGCAGCCA
>JAKGSA010001674.1:0-43994 GCA_033558755.1 Philaethria dido | reverse complement strand
ACACGACGAGGATCGTGTCTGGATATGTTTATTTAGGACAAAATGCTACGTCTTGGCTGACGTCAAATATTTGTAACGGCTGATGACAAGATTCGTGTGAAACTCGAGAGTTGTCTTTGTATCGATATGCTTGTCTATTCTCAACTAACCTAAATTTTCTTTTGGGCTATAAATAAGTACAGTAGTAAAGAGGTTATATAATTTTTTTTAAATAAAAATGCACATGCTTAATATATGTAAACTTTGTATAAAAAACATTTTTTTAAGGATATTTGTTTGTACATTTAAACATGCAATTAGCATAATATAAAGCTAGGGACGGAAAGAACTGCAGATTACTGAATAAACTTTACTTGCTAATATACATTTCAGAGTCCATTTTTATCTGTATAAATAAAAAAACGAAATTAGTAGGAGTACAAACTAATTATAATAAGGTCTACTTTATAAAATTAAGTAAAGTAAATTTAATTCTAGATTACTTCGTAAACAACGATAGTAGTTGCTCAAAAGAAAAAAATGGGACATTGCTGTCGACGGACATCTCTACTAATGAAATCGACTAGTGGAATGTAAATTACAAGGCTCTCTGTTTATTTTATTATAGTAACTAGTTTAGTTTGTCTAGGTTTGTTTGATGAGGATCGTGTTTTTGTGTAAGGACACAAAGACGACTAAGCCTCTACATGGAAGTGTGGCCTTTTGGTAAACTAAGAGCCTAAGAGCTGCTCTTAATTATTTAATCTAATTAATGCTTTATAAGTACTTTTAAATATATTACGATGAGAACATCGATTATGGAAAGGGGCTGTTTGTTTGCATGCGATAATTTCCTTATAAATTCACTTAAAAAACAACTTAGAGAACTGATTCAAATAGCACTTCGTTCCTTAAACTATATAGGAGAATATTAATATGATATTTTAAAATATTTATTGAAGCGTCACAGACATTGTAAGTTTGTTGAACAAAAATAAATATAACGTAAAGAACATACAATATCCCATTTGGGCTCTCAATTCTCAGAGGGGACGATTTGCATCACAAAGATGGTATCTATCCCTATAATCGCACGATGTATTCATACAAAATTGTTCAATGTATAAAAGAAATCAATAACCTGATAAAATACGTTTTGTACCTTGAAATAACTTGTTGTCAAAGAAATGTGAAGAGATCTGCGAATAACGTAATTTGTATTGGTACTCTTATATGAGTATATTGAACTTATTTTAGATACAGGCATTATTTTCTAAATCTGCCTTTATTTCTCATAGCTTTTTACACTAGGCTAGGCACATTTTTCATAGCTTTAATTGGATTCAAAGAAGAGCTAAAGAGAATCTAGTGAAATGATAAACTTTTCTTTTACTTTTCATTGGTAATATCCCTTATTACCTGTTGGATGGTGGATATGAGTCCATATCGCACTCAGCTTCCTGTCAAATATGCTACGACAACGTCATAGACAATTGAGCAGTGAGCAGTTTCTGTTTAAATTACTAAACTCATAATTTGTTTCAAATAATGCTCTGATAATATAAAGCTCCAATAGAAACGATCCACTGAAGAAGACTTAGTGTAAAGCCTAAATCTGAATTCGCCTAGGTCAAAAGCTATATGTCAAGTTTGATTTTGATCGGCACACCGGTTTAAGGTATGCGTTCAAAGATCAGTCGGCCGCCTTTCCCTTTAATGTTAAGAAGATTCTTTGGGTTCGTAACTTATTTTTATCTTTCACGTTTCCTTAAAAGCTTAGTATAATAATAAAGTTTTTTGAGATATTGTATGTTAAATATATTTTTTTTTGCATTATGAAGTAGCTGAAATAGTTTCTACTGAGTACAGTATAATTTAATATGAGAATATGAGAAACCCTCAAAATTAACGTTAACGTAAAATAACAGTGTTCACTGCTTGCATGACGACATAATGATACACTTGAGTCACGTGACAATAAATGTGATAATTGTGGTTTTGGATTCCATTCGGATAAATGTTTACTCCTATGACGTCAGTGTTTCCCATTAGAATCCGCCGTTCTATACTAATTCCAAATAGGCGGAAAGTGTAAATTCAATATAATAATGGTATTTATTTAAAAATTATAAAACTAACTAATATCTTGTCATAAGTTCTTATTCGGTCTTTATGTAATCTATTTTCGTCTTCAATCATATACCAAATGAGTACCGCTATACATTATGAGTAAGCTTTTCAATGGCCATCTTGATCAGTTTTAGTTTATCTCCTCTTTTACGAAATGAGCTACAACTTGAAGATTTGGAAGAGTTGTTAGAAACAGCGTGATAATTATCTTAAAAATTTTTTGACAATAGCAATTCTATATCTTTGACAAAGAACCAAAAAGTAAGGCGCAATAAGCAAATATTAAATAAATAATAATATTATTTTATTATTTCTAGATTTATATGACATGACACAGTGCCACTCAGCTCAACCCGCTTGTGCGGTTCTATCAATATATTTCATTAAATATTAAAATGGTTTCATAATTTAATTCTGTTTTTTAGTCAATACATTATTTAAATGGCATTAATATAACTGACAGTTTATTTAAAACGATATTTGTAATGGAAATCTATTTGCATATCATATTTGGCTGTTCTGTAGAGAGAGAAACGTATCTGACATTTATACTGACACGAGGTTATTCATTTTAATTATTAATTTGTTGTTTCTAAAAGTATGCGAGTAATAATGATTCCGATAGTCACGTATTGCAAAATGTATTATGCTTTAAAATAGGAAATAACAGAGAAAAGGAGTGACGTGGTACTAAAAGTAAAAGAAAACTTTTTGATGAAGACGCCTGTCGTGGCGCAGAGGCACAAGCGTGCGACTATAAATGCAACAGGTTGTGGGTTCGATTCCCACTCCAGGAAATGGATTTTTTCATTTTCTGGGTTTTGTAACAAGACAAAGCGCGGCGTTGAGTTCTGTTACTCAGGACGCAATGCCTCAATCCGACGGAGAGTGGGGAACGGAGTGTCTTAACACTAGGCTCCCTCTGTCTACCCTGCTACATGCGGGATTCTGCGCGAAGCTATGTATGTATGTAACTTTTTGATATAAATAATAAATTAATCATATCAAAGTTCTTTTCATCCTTTATTAATTACACTTTATTTGGATAACGTTTTATTCTTACTTTTTCCTCAATACTGAGGAAATATATATGTATAGACAGAAAAAAGTCTACAACACAACAATTTTAATCAATTTCTAATTTTATGTAACATATTTGTTTATCTAAAAGAAGTACGACGACTTTATTAAGTCTTTTATTCGACAAAAAAGATGAACATCTTATTTCGCGACATTAGAACCACTCGGGGACGATTTGCTACCAGTGCAAATATGTGTTCAGTATTCAATCTTCCCCGTTATTGCCCAAGCGGGACGCTGAGACCAAGTTAATCTTTATAAGGTAGGTTAACTTCGTCCCGTTGCAAATAGAGTTATGTTACCCATATAGAAACGGTTTTACAACATGTCGCTAATGAAAACATGTCCTAATTACTTTATATTTCTCTTCGTATAGGTATATCACTATATAAGTTTATAAAATAAAAATGTCGAATAAATGAATATTAATTTATTTGAATTTACATACATACATACATAGCTTCACGCTGTGTCCCGGATATAGCAGGGTAGGCAGAGAGAACCTAGTGTTAAGACACTCCGTCCCCACTTTCCGCCGAATTAGTTTATTTAAATTTAGTAATCACAATAGTTACAAACGTTGATCGTTGAATGAAATGTTATCTCATTAAATGAAATACTTGCTTTCGTATAAGTATTTTTTTATTTTCTTATGTTATCTTTTAAAACCAACATTACAAAGTTATTTGTTTCATAATATTTAAAATATTAAATAGGTTTAAATATAGTTACAACAGTTGTCTCAATGAAGCTGGCTATATATATTTTTTTTGCTAAATAACTTTCTTTACCTTTTTTTTTTATGGATAACAGATGTCAAACGAGCAGAAGGACCACCTGATGGTAAATGGTTACCTTCGCCCATGAACATCTACAACACCACTACCAGAGATGTTGTAGATGCGTTGCCAACTTAGAGGATACAAATGGAAGGGAAGGACAATGTAGTAGTCCGCTATCGGAACCACCACATTTTAGGGTAAGGATGGGTGGGAAAGGGAAAAACCTGGCTTACATGCCATCGAACCAGAACACATCAAAAAATATTTGGCGGTACGAACAAACGAAAGACGACTTTGACATGATAGTGGTCGCGAGCCAGTCGGAGGATGAACCTCCTACCACCAAACTACTGGGATACCCGACTCTTACGGGACGCTACCCAGCGGCGGAGGGGAATTGTATTCTAACTCCGTCCCCTCACAGGGAAAAACTCTTTAACTATTTTTTTTCTTTATCCAGCTTAATGACTTACATTACACTTGTACAGGATAGATTAAATTCGATATTATAAAACTTTCCGGATTTGTTAACTACTCATAAGAAAATTTGTTACTGTCTATAGGTAGACATTTAGTAGACTTTTGCCATAAATTATGTTGTAAAAAATGAGTTTTGAATGTGTTTTTTTGGCTAGAATTTATTATTTCTATAGCCGAAATATATTTTAGAACTTTTACTCGTGTTAACATTTAATATTTGAATAGGATAAAGTTTAATTAAATTCGACTCACACTAAACTTCTAATAACATTTATATAGGTACAATGGCAAGAACTTAATAATATATTTACATATGTGTATTAACTGCTTATATTACTTGGGTGTAATAATTTACGACTTAAATAACACTTGATATAGTAAGACTCTTCAGTAAATTTATATCTGAGCATTCCACTTTTTTTTCTCTACGTTACTTGTATTGCTTTTATGTGTGAAATTAGTTGAGAGATCTGCCACCAGATGACATTTTTAGAATAAGGTCTCATATAGACGATTATATAAGTCTTTGCAATTCTTATTCGTCGATCGAAATGCGTTAGCGAGTGTTAATGCGTATAATCTTTAAGATTTACTTGATTTTGTGGACATGATAAGGTTCTTTTATAAGGTGATAAGGTTTGGTGGTAGGAGGATCGTCCTCCGTCTGGCTCGCGACCACTATCATGTCAAAGACGAACATAAATATCTTATGATGTGTTCGGTTCGATGGCATGCTTAAGCCAGGCTTTTCCTCTTTCCACCATCCTTTCCCCAAAATGTGGTGGTTCCGATGGCGGACTACTGCATTGTCCTTCCCTTCCATCTCTGTATCCTCTGGGTTGGCAACGAATCTGGAACATTTCTGGTGTAGATGGTCATGGGCAAAGGCAACCACTTACCATCGGGTGTGGTGCTTCTGCTCGTTGCCATCCGTTATCCATAAAAAAAAAAAAAAAAAAAAGAAGGTCTTGAAAATGTCACAATTTAGTAAAATTTGTTATCTTGAATGACATAACATAGCACGCAGAACACTTTTTTGTCAAACAAAATAATTATCACAGATTTTTATTTCTTATACGTATTTTATAAGTATAAAAACTATAAAAATAGATCATTTCTGATATTTTCTTTTTATATAAATGAAAATATGATTTAAAAAGTGAACGGTAAATATAATTTTATGGTATGATATTCTGTCAAAAGCCAGATTAATTTATCTGAATGAAAGTTAACGACATTTCCGCGTATTTTCTATTTGTCACTTGTAATTAAAGGTTGAATATGGCTTTACGACCCAGTTATATCTGATTATTCCCAGGAGGGTCTCAGAGATTACGGTCGGTGCGATATCAAAGTAAAATCATCCACTCCCTACTGGAATATTTACAATATTTCAATTTAAATGATGTCTCGTCTAAGATTTTGAGTGGCTGATTTGCATGACAAAGTCTCTAAGTAACCGTTGAAATATCTGATACCGGGGTTCTAATGCAAAGTCCGTTCGGCGTTGCGAGTCGAGACGAATCCAAAGAACAGAAAACTACATGATATCGATTTTTTTATTTATGAATTTTAAATTGCTTCATAACATTCCTAGAAGCATCAAAGAACCTTCAGTATAATAAGACAATTGCATTTGTATACTTAATGTAGTCTACAAATCTCGTAAAGCTTACGAGGTAAAGAAGAAAAGAAAAAGTTAACATATTTTCCGGCTTTTAGGGAATTTGTTGCAAAGTCTACTCTCAGAGTAAAGAGAATGTTTTACCTCAATAATATATGCCGAATAAAAAGTGGTTCGATTTTCTTAACAAAACTTCACTTTTTCGGTGTCAGTTCAACATATCCTTTTCGAATGTGATTTTAAAGGAAGCAAAGGTAACCTTTTCCCTGGTTATGTTTTTGAAACTCTCTGACTACCCCGCTAGGGATAAAGCGTGAAGTTAAATAAATAAATGTTAAATAAATAAATGTTTTTGGAAAAGGTTTATTTTATTTTACTAGGTTCGTTAGTATTATTGAATTAATAAATGCTATTATTAGACCTTCCTTTGAGCCTGAATATACATTTGAGTGGGGGATCCAGCCCACTAACCAATGTAAGTCCCCTTAGTCATTAGATAAAGTATTTTGAAACATGTCAAAGATTATTTTATTTTATTTATCTTCTCTCATCTTGTGTGGCTTTGCAGAATCGGTAGACGGAACCTAATAAGAAATCCTGACTATCTTCAATATCTATCATTATATCTATCATTGTCATTTCGTTATTCGAGTTGTATGATGAGTGGTAGAGTCTAACAGCAATAAAATTTATCACAAACTAAAGAAACAAATATATGTTAATAACTTTAATAATAATAACTTTATTTGCTTAAAACAGAATTTTTACAAAAACAGAAATTTGTGGTAGAAATCTCCTTTTAAGCATATAGTGCCTGTATTAGGAGATTCCGCCCTTCCAAAATAAAATGTACTATAATTATTTAATCTGAGAATTTACATGTTTCTTTTTAAATATTCAGTAGAATTGAACCTTTGTGAAATATAAAGAATACCAATAATATTAATCAGATGAATACTAATTATGCCATGAATTTAGTTAATTTAACTAGAACTGTTTCATTTCATGGTTCATAGCTTCAACATTCATAAGATTAATTTGAAATAGCCACGATTACCATATACCACTGTCCCGTTTTAACTTTTAACGCAACATCAATTTATACAATGACACAAATGAAAGAGTCAATCTGGGTAAATATAATTTTAACTAAAATCAACGAATTAACATACATATATTTGTTTGCTTACTTTCCGAAATAATTTTATGCAAATATATGTACATTATGCATTAATTGTACCTGTAGGCATACAATTTGACATCCGGTGTGGTGAAATGGCTATGTAGACTTTTACTTTAATATATGGGGCATTCTACGTATTCTACGGACAGGTAGGAAAAGTTGATTCTCAGATTTTAGTAAGTTATATAAAAAAAGGGGAATAAATAGGTTTTTGAAGGGTCGGCAACGCGTAAGTGATGCCCCTGGTGTTGCAAGCGTCCATAGGCCACGGTAACCACTTACCATCCGGGGGGCCGTGTGCCTTGTTGCCACCGTCGTGGTATAAAAAAAAAAAAAAGTTATTTTAATATGTTAGATCTATATCTTAATTCAATCATATTATATTATTCGACCGTTCAGCGTCCGTTTAGCTTACAAGTTTATAATTTCGAAATTTTGAGTGATTCTCAAGTATTTGCACTTTTTCAAATATCCATATAATATATTTAAAAAAAATATAAAAACATAAATTATTTTTCATTAAAAAAACCTGTTTTTATTCTATAAACTGAGGTTTCATAATTTAGATCATTTCAGTAAAGTCACCTTTTGTGAAACAACTAATAATAAAAACGTTGAAATACCTATCAAGTACACATACGGTTATTATATATTGACGCCATTGTAGCGCAGTGGAGCAGTGTCTAAATGTACATGCGGTGCTTGTGGTTTCAATTTTCACGTCGTGGTTTGGCAAAGTGTGGTAAAGTACCGCGTTCAACACATCATGTTTCTAAAGTCGTTGTTACTAGTTAGTTTTCTTTGTTTACCGATGCGTAAAGTTATTACATATTGTTATGATAATAATTTGTCCACAGGAGTAGAATAAAATACTTGAATCTATCTTTTTTTTGGTTTGTTACATACAACCTTTATTGATATTATGGTCCATTATATTATGTTATATGATGATCTACATTTTAATCTATTAAAATAACATGGACCTATAAAAATTAAACAATATAGAAATTTGGTAGTAGTCGTCGTAATTGTTAATGAAAAAGTGGGCATTCACAGGCAACAACGTATATGTTTCATAAAAAAGCAGAAAACGGCTTGCTAGCGAAAGTAAATAATACACCAACACCAACAAGTGTAGATACCTCTAGCAAATGGAGAATCGAGTTGTTTCAATTTTTTTACATGGACCAAAGTTTTGTTTGCTAATTTCTCTGAATATAGATTTAGTTCGGCCAGAATAAACTTTCGAGATTACCAAAATCCGCATAGAGTTAAAAATTTGTTCGAATGTTCGCACACCAAGATCGTTAACCCCACATGTAATGTAACACTTTGTGCGAGAATGCTCTAGTAGTGGTGCGTTCTTGAGTACTTTAAGTGTGTGTGCATCTGTACCAGTGCATTCATCAGTACGTGTGTATATACTAAGAGTGTGTACACTATTGCTTGAGCATTACACACACACAAAATTGTGAAATCCTAAGCATATCAGCACTACGGTCAGGACATTTAAGTCATCTATGTGAGAAAGGTAGTATCTAGAACACCTGTACTAGTACAGGTACATTCAGAGAGTTCTGAGGATACAACACTGCAAAACAATTTTAAGTAGATAATTGCATTAACTACATTCTTCTATATTTTATGAAAATGTTATTGTGAAACTTATCGTTTGGCAAAAAACGAACAAATGTAGTTTTTCCGAAACTTTGTTAAAGTTATTAATTTAGTTTTTCAATTAGAAATATTTGGGAATTTTTTAAATTTTGATTTGCAGTGGAGTTTGAAATATTAGTCATAACATTTAGGTTTATGCGAATCATTGTAATTATAGAGAAATATGTTTCTTATTTTTGAAGTTTTAAAATGTTAATCACACACTTAGGGAACGAAAAACATATTTTAGAAAACATATAAGTTGTACCAAGCGTATGAGAATTTCTGATGCAGCTGGATATAGAACATTGGCTTAGTGGCTGAGTGCTTGACGGTTCCTCCTCAAAAGGGGCGGGTTTGAGTCCCGCTGCGTTCAAATTTTTATACGTTTTCTTTAGAAATTACATATTTTAATATGTTTTCGAGCATGTTTCTTTTTCTTTTGGCTTCACTCTCTTGACCACGTTCATTAAAAAACTTCTCTCAAATTTTATCTAAACATATTTTAGAATAACTTGTGTCATGCCGATACGAAATGGGTACTCTTCAAAAGCGCGCCTACTTCCCAATTCTCAAAGGCTGGCAACGCACCTGTAGCTCCTCTGGTGTTACACGGGCCGTGGGCGGGGATCACTTACCATCAGGTGACCTGAACGCTCGTTTGCTTTGTCCTTTCCATAAAAAAAAAAAAAAATCTCTATGTTCTAAGTTAAGTTAAGTCTCTACGTGTCTGCTCGTAGCTCTAATAATATTTGTATATAAGAATAATAATATGGGAAACAATATTTTGATTAAATCGGATACGGAAATGTTAAAAGAGAACGGAGAGTCTTAACACTAGGCCTCCTTCTTGGTTCCCTCCCTGCCTACCCACTGCTATGTGCGGGATACAGCGTGACACTAAAAAAAAAAACATTTAAACTTTAAGTTAACCAGTAAAGAGGAAAAAAATCAAAAGTTCCCCGATATTTGAATGCAATGAATCGTATGTGTTATTAAGAAGTTATAGTTGAACTTTTCATCTATTTATTATATAAATAGGCAATGTCTTGTCATTGCCATTGTCTCAACTAAAATTGAGAATGGTTAAAACTTTTGATCTTTATTCTAAAACTTAATTAAGAAGTGACTTTTTGAAATTATTTTTAAACTTTATCAGTTAAAACAAATTCTTAAGCTACGAAATAGAATTTAGATCAATATCATCAAATATATACAACTATTATTGCATTTAGAATACTAAAAAAACAGCTTCACGTTTTATTCAGTAGGTAGGCAGAGGAACCTAGTGTCAAACACTCCACCGCATGCAGCTTGAATTAGAGACACTGCTTGTTAAGTGACTAACTCAACACCGCGCTTTGTCTTACCAGAACGGAGAAATGAAAGTAATTTCAATATAACTCCTGGAGTGAGAATCGAACCAACCGATCACGTTTTTTTTTATGGATAACGGATGGCAAACGAGCAGAAGGGACCACCTGATGGTGGGTGGATACTTTTCATGAACACCGGCATAAACACCAGAGATGTTGTAGATGCGTTGCCAACCTAGAGGATACAGATGGAAGAGGAGGACAAATGTAGTATTCCGTTCTCGGAACCACTGGCCATTTTGGGGAAAGTGACGGGTGGGGGAATGGAAACCTGGCTTACATGCCATCGAACCGGAACACATCATAAGATATTTGGCGGTTCGTCTTTGACATGATAGTGGTCGTGCGAGCCAGACGGAGGACGAACTCTCCTACCACCAAACAAAGCTTTCGTGACGCTGTCCCACTGCGCGCGATGGCCTCAATTTATAATATCATAATATATTTCACACCTTGTTCAATATCATACAAAGTTCTGAAGTTATAAATAAAGTTACAAAGGTTTACATGTATACGAGCCATAACGGAATAATAATTTGCTACCAATCCGTGGGGCATGTATCTTGAACAATTGGGCTTTACGAGACCGCAGTGACAGACTATGGCACTTAGTGGTTCATACGTTTGTTGAACACTTTCATTGTTTGATTTATGCAGCTTTCAGTCATGACGTTACATTTATTTGCGAATCGTAAATGGTTTTACAAGTAATTGTAGCATATTACTGTGTGTTGTGGCAATAATGTTGAATTCTCAGAAATCATCTACTGTCCTTGCTTTCATTTTTAGAGGGCTTTTGACAAAAGAGATTGTCGCTACATGATTTGGTCATAGGCATTTGGGCATAGTTATGTGTTCCGATGCAATCTGTTTTCTAATTTATATTATTATGTATTTAACTGTTTTAGTATTAATTATAAATGTACTGTCATAGCTTATTCTAAAAGTACCGTGGATTTATTAAAATATATTTGGTGTCTTTACTTTACTTATAAAATTTGCTTAATTAATAAATTGTCTGTTTTATAAGGGCTACGGTATTTCTTTTATATATTTAATTTGGTGAAACCAAATTATTGTTTAATTGAAAATAATATCAAAAGTTAATGTTTGTATTAATGATTGGTGGTAGGAGGTTTGTCCTCCGTCTGCCTGGGCGACCACTATCATGTCAAAGACGAACTGCCAAATATCTTATGATGTGTTCCGGTTCGATGGCAGGGGTTCAGGGCTTTCCCTTTCCCACCCATCCTTTCCCCAAAATGTGAAATATAATATCCTCCCCTTTCCATCTGTATCCTCTTAGGTTGGCAACGCATCTATACACTTCTTTGTGTTGTAGATGTCTTCATGGGCGAAGGTAACCACTTACCATCAGGCGGTCCTTCTGCTCGTTTGCCATCCGGTATCCATAAAAAATAAATAAAAAAATAACTTAATACAAGAAAAATAATATGGAAGACATAATTTTAATAATATATTTTATTGTAATCCATAGAATAAAACTAATAAGCAAGAAAACACTTACATTATACGTTACAAAGATTTTGTTTAAAAATACGGTTTTATGATATATGGTTAGATAGAAAGAGGCGTGGGACAGCGGAGGTGAACCCTTAATGCACATTTTAAAGGCCCCTTAACCTACACTTAGGTCGTAAGTCCCAGGCACTCTAAGGGCCTCTCTTTACAACGCGTCAACCACCTCCCACGCATAACATAACAAATAAATTAAGTTTTCAACTGTGTTGTGTGTACTTCTCTCTAATAATATCTTATAATTATGGAAAGGTGACTAACAATGCACTGCATATCGGAATCAGGACAAACATATGTATTCGTAAATCTCACGTGAAAATGGAACTTACAATATTTTTTATTGAAACCAATGTTTCACATTTTGCACCAGTTATAAAAATATTTTTTTTGTACATTATATAAAGCTATATTTTATAATAAAATAATACAAGTAAATATAAACACACTTTCATATATATGAGAACGAAATAGGGAAATGTATTTAACAAATGTCACGGAAGTAGTTATGAGCGGGCTTTAGTATGTAAATACGATTGAAATTGAGTTGTATCATTTGATTTTACGAGCTAAGCCATTTCGTTGTTGAATTGACAATATTTTGTATCATGGAAGCACATAATGGAAGTGGCCTTGTGTACAGTGCTTACCTACCAAGTGTTGAATGCCTCTACCAAATAGCTTTTCCTCAAATTCCTCGAAGGTGTGTTGATTTAGAAAACATATCGTTACATATTAAATTCGGCGGAAAGTTGAAAATGTTAAAAGACCTGAGTGTCACACTTGGTTCCCTCTGGCTAGCTCTGGCTTACCCTCCTGTGCGGAGTACAGCTTGAATCAAAAAAAAGACGTTACATATGTAAAGATTGCCTGTAAGAGATCACTTTTAGTGATAAGCGCCGTCTTTTGCCTAACGTATAACGTGTGTTACCTTTTGATTTTTTATTTGTTGCAATAAAGAGTTTTTATTATTATTATGTATATACAATTAGAAACTTATCATAACGTTAAAAATAAGTCACAAAAAGATATCTATTTAGTATATACACGTTTTTAATTCATGTGAAATTAAATATTTATATGTAAACATAAGCAAAAAGATTTGACTCTATCACAAAAATGACGATACTCTTGTAATATTTTCTATAAATATTACTATTCTAATAATAACGGTACTATTATAGCAGTACTAGTCGAATACTCATTTTCGAATGATACTCTTCACCTGGTATATTCCATTTCTTAGTATTTAGATCATAATTATCCAATCAACGTGTTCCGCTTTAGTAAAGAGCTTTAAGCATTATTACGTTGCTATGTGTCTTGATAGATGTTCCTAGAAATGCTGAAACTTAAGATAGATAAAGCTCTTGACAGTCAATTTGTATATTAGATCCCCATACAAGTGCTTTTGCTTAGAACTTCCCATTCTATTCAACATAATTATATTATAAAATATAATAGATATCATTAATATTTTATTTAACGTATTTGAATCGGTGAGTGCAGAAACAACGTGTAAGTCACAAAAATGCAAAAAATTCGTTAACGATTTTAACTAGCTTAGAAAGGCAAGATGCGTGTTGTTTTTCTCCCCTCCTGCAAAATTTGAAAATCTGACTTACGTTGTTTCTGCACTTTACCGATTCATTTGTTAGAAAATAAGCATATACCTTACTATAAGTATGCAGATAAATATCTGTCTATCATTTATCTAAATGAGAAGATTTTTTAACAATTTGACGGGTCCTACTATACACTGGTACAAGTGCAAAACACAAGCTTACAGGAGAACCATTAAAAGTTCCTGAGACTGTAATTTTGTCATTTTCTATGTAACTAAATTTTAAATAATGAATACTTTGAATATTGACAAACTACAACCTTTGGAGACTTTAAATTATTTCCTTGAAATATAAGATCAAACTATTCTTAAAGTTAAACAAGCCGTAAACCAATAAGGCACGGTATTTTTTTTTTTATGGATACTGATGGCAAACGAGCAGAAGGACTGCCTGATGGTAAGTGGTTACCTTCGCTCCATAAACATCTACAACACAAGAGATGTACTAGATGCGTTGCCAACCTAGAGGTGATACAGATGGAAAGGAAGGACAATGTAGTAGTCCGGCTATCGGAACCACCACATTTTGGGAAAGGATGGTGGAAAGGGGAAAACCTGGCTTACATGCCATCGAACCGAACATCATAAGATATTTGGCGGTTCGTCTTTTGGACATGATAGTGGTCGCGAGCCAGACGGAGTGGACGAACCTCCTACCACCAAACAAAATTCCCCATTAGGCCCATCTTTTAAAACTTCCCATATTTAATACTTAAAACAAAAAGTGAATTGCAGGGTTCCTCCCCAGTAGTAACCAACCACAAAACCACACCAACACTCATTGCTTTGGTGCCGGTCATTTTTCAGTAGTTCTGCGTGTAATTTTAGGGGCGGTCAACGTGATTCCATTTGTTAAATACTCTCATTCAATTTTGCATTATTTTAGTTAATAAGATTGGTCCTTATATAAGAATTCGTTAATATTAATTTTATAACAATATAACATTAATGAAAAGATATTGTTAGGTTTTCTTAAGACATATCTAAGTGACTATTAAGGCTTAACTTGTGGTCTATAAAACTTATTAATGTTAAATTATACATATATTTGAATTTAATATTTTCCTTTCTACACCACCATTGCTTAAGTGATTTTGTATTTTATTGAAAATCAAGTAGATCTGTCAAATCGGCTATCGTAGCGCAGTGGGAGAGCGTCTGACGGTAAACACGATTGGCTGTGATTTGTCTGCTCAGTTAATACAAAGCGTAAAGTACCGGCACTTAATTCGCAATATCTCGATTTCGTTCTCTCTGTATTCGAGAATTTCAGTGAGAAGCTGTTAAAAAAGATAGAAAAGATGCCAAATATTTTAAAAATACTTTGAAGAATGCCCAGAAAACGTGTGATTGTTTTTTTTTACCTAAGAAAGATTACGGACTTCGAAGATTTTATTATAGGTATTTTTAAAAGCTACTATATTTAACAGTCATAAAAAAATAAATTATTAAATCATTTTAAGCATCGTGACATAGTTGAAAAGCATACGATAAGTGTGCGTGTTCTCGATGTCAACTTCTTAAAATATTTATATTCTGTTAGTAAAAAGCGGCGTTAGGTTCCGACCAATATTTCATGATACTGGGCCATATTTTATCTTAAAAAATAGAGATTTCAGATAGTAAGTTTCAGATAGTAGTAAAGTAGATATGAAAATGAAAATAAAAAAGAAAAATATTTTATATACGTTCCATTTGCATTTCACCACTGTGCTTCTTATGAAAAAATATTCAAATAGTATCTAATTATTTACAAAATAAGGTCATCTTAAGTATATACTGTAGTGAAATGCTTAGCACAGATTTTACAACAGAGAAAAGAGGAAAAGGTGCACCTAAAAAGCTTTTGCCATTGTTTTCCCAAACTAGGTTAATCATGGAAAGAAATGTAATAAATTAGGCTTACTTTCAGTGTACCTGCGTGAACACAAATCCCGAGTAGATTTAGATCTAGCCTTGCTCTGATAAATTAACCAACGATTAGTGGTTATATTAAGAGCTTAGTTACGTGGTGTGGATTCCTTTGCGATTTAACACGTTTGAGTAACTTATCTATGTTTTATGTTGTTTTGTTTTTGTTTTGTGTATGTAAATGAATGTATAATATTTTTAAATTGGTTTCGATAATTAATATTAATAGTATATGCTATATATAAGAAATATTATTCATGATAATTTTAGTAGCTATCTTTCATATCATATTTAAATTTCATGTGTACAAAACTGTTTATTTAGTTTCTTTTATAAATACAATATATTTTTTTTTTCGTGAAAATAAACCGAACAGTTATTCGTAAAATTTAAACTGAGCTAAATATAATTGAAATTCACACTCATTTATCGATATTCAACGAAAAAAATTAAAGTATGGATAAAATATTTGTGATTTGTAACTAAATAAAATATTTAAAAATCCTTATTGACTCCATCCTGATAAGGGCTCGAAAGAGTGCGATGGCTATGAGTTCATTTGGTGTAGTGGGGGTAAATATCACATTTATGATGAAATTCGTTGTTTTCCACAACTTAGCCCGAAATATTACTAAAATTAATTAATTACTACTCTACCCAAAGCAAATCTTCTATATGTGAGAGATGCGCGAAGATTTTGTTCAGTTATGTAATAAAATAAACAATTTTGTATCTATTTATTCAGTAGAAGGTATTTTAAAACTCTCATAAAAATTACTATAAAAATTTAATTAAAAAATATATATTAATTGCAATTCGAAAAATACAAGGTTTCACATCTTTTATATCTTTGTAGCGAAAAGTTTATAACGAGCTGGTTCCTATCGCGCTATCGGTGGCATAAGTACCTAAGTTTGTACTCGCGGAATATAATTCCGAAAACATCATTTTGCCGTTAAGTTTAATTTATTTGAACTAGATTTGTTATTTTTTATACTAACGAATATCAGTCAGTCAGTCATAAGACTACGGCAGAGTTTTTTTGTTAGGCTTGTACAAATTATCTTCTGCATCCTTTCCAGGAATTAAAATACTCGTATATATAACTATTTTGGAATATAGCTACTAAAGGTTTTATGGCTAGTTTTATGTCTTTACCAAGACGCACCTTCAAAGTTGAACCACTGTCTGACTGTAAACTCTATTTTCAAGATTATTTTCATTTCCCCGCTCTGGTGAGACAGAGCGCGGTGTTAAGTTCTGTGAGTCTCTTCCTAAGCTTATCTAGGTTCTCTCTTGCCTACCCTACTATGCAAGAAAAAGTGTAAAGCTAATTTCTTTTTAATATAAAATGGATAAATATCTGAAAATAGAATTATTGTTTTTCGCATAACCTTACAATATCAAATAACCATTCATTGATCATCATAATATTAAATATTTCATTGTATTCAATATACAAGATTCCATGAAAAATATACAAATAATGATAAAATATAGATCACAACAGGCAGCACATCTTAACAATACTTTAATATTGGCTCGAAGCAATCAATTTATGAAAATGGATCCTCGAATAGATTAACATATATTTTTTCGAAATTGCCGAAGAATATTCAGATCTCTCCAATTTTCTCTCAAAGTTGGGTACTCTATTGAAATTCTGACGATATTGAATATTTCGATCCGGAGGTTGTCAGGCAAAATGCATATGTATGAGAGTTATCCTTCCAGCACTTATCGTTTGTTCACTCATTAGTTTCTCTTTGTTTTATAAAATAACAGTACGATCTTTGTTTTATAAACTAGGTTTAAGTTTAAATTAAATTTTAAAATTTTAATACTATAAAATAGAAACAAATTTGCTATCAGCATTATTACATGTTATCAAAGAGAAAAAGTATACATCAAATATTTTGTAATGAATGTATTTTTTATTTTATTTAAGTAAGTATTTCTAACATACGAGGTGTGTTCAAAAAGTAAGGTGACTTTGTATTTTTAAGAAATTTTTTTTTTAAAAAATGCTATACACTTGAAACTTGGTACAGATGTTCGGGAAGAGTGTACCAACATAACAAAATAAAAAAATCGATAATCGAAAGTACGTTGCCCGCCAAATTTGAAAAGTCACCTTACTTTTTGAACACACCTCGTATTATTATGAAAGTTACAAGGTTTCTGCACGTCTTTCTTATATAAAATTTAGATTTGCCTTTCATATCCGTTCCTCCGTCCAAATAATTTTAGTAAAAAAGGGTCCACTACCTTCACACTAATATATTGATAGTTATATTATTATCTCATGTCAATTCATATTGCCATTGGCTTTAATAAGTATGAATTATAAACAGATAAAGTAAACTGTATTTAAATCAAGTGTGATTGACGATTATTATGATAGTTCCCTAATTAATCAGTAGTGAAGAGCACAGTCGTGTCTACGCATAACATTAAACATTATCTACGACATGAATTTCGATCCATTAATAAATACAAATTCGGTGATGTTGAGGACACAGTGACTTTTTATACTACTCCTATCCTAGTCATGTTATAAGAGATGCGGATAAAACTGAAATATTAAAATTAATTGGGACATATTTTATTGAAAATTAGCCAAATGTCTATTCTTATTAATTGTCCGTTGAAAAAAGTAACCCTTTCCACTCCAATGTCGAGTGTCACTCGACACTGAAAAATACCATACCAAAAAGGATTATAAAGATTAAAATTTAGTATTATAATATAGTATTATGTAATTATTCATAAAATAAAGTTTATTAAATAAGAAAAATTCGTGTTTTTTACAAAATACACAAAAAACACTAAAAGATAAAAAAAATAATTTTAGCGTGGAGCTAGTGGAATAAAAACAAAAACAGCCTTGGAGTGGAAAGGGTTAAGCTTGAAAAATAATTATCTATGAATTAATTACAGAAAACATTTACACTAAAAATACAGATCAGATGACTGACATTATATTTTTAACGTTTTAAACTACTTTTAAAAAATCTTTTTTTTTGTAAAACGGAAGCAGTTTGATTAAACGAGAAAATACATTTCGTTCTCCATGCTATAGGCTATGTGTACAATGTTCCCGGGACCGGAGGAGGGTCGCCTACTTTTAGCGGGTAAGCTATCGGCTTCTACTGCAAAAGTCACATACACGCCGTCCGAGTTTCTATTGAGCGAGGTTTCGTAACAAGTTTTCGTTTTCGTTAAAAGGCTATGTGTGTTTGGATCGAATCATTGGTTGACACTTTAGAGCCTTTAGCATAAGGCTTCAAAAGAAAAATATGAAATGTAGGATGATATTTTTTTTGCTTCACGCTGTATCCCACAAATAGCAGGGTAGGCAGAGGTTCTCTCTGCCAGAGAATCTACTAAGCTCGTGCTCTTTTAACATTTCCGTTCCCCACTTTCCGCCGAATTGAGCTTTGCTCTGGTGCCAAGGCAAAGCGCGGCGTTGAGTTCCGCCACTTAGCACGCAATGCCTAAAGGGCAGATATAATTGATTCAATGGTCAACAAAGTGATTTATAAACAAACTTATAACTTTGCAAGAATGCGTTCTTGTACACAATGATTTTTCAAAGTATTTTATCTTCTTTAAAATCTGTCATAATTTTTTAATGTTGCTGTTTTAATCTTTAAACACTCCTGTACCATTCATTAGGGTGGAAAGGGTCTAATGAAAGTCACTTTCCGCCTATTTTAAATGCATTGAGTATGGTACGACAGAAGTAGATCCTAGTACTATGCTTCGAAACTGATTGAGATAATCGAAATTCATATTTAGTAGTACGAAATTTAATTAAAATAATACATTAAAGAATTTTAACAGTATTCTTTAAAATATTATTGACATATTTAGGATTATATTGAACAATTGAACGCGTTACTCTCAAATTTTTGCTATTATAGTCGCATATTATACTCGCAGCATTTCAATATATCATATAATTTATAGAACAAATAACTGTAAAGCAGCACTATCGATCTTCGTATTTTCATAGCATACTGTATGACGTGATCACAACGTTCTTGTTAAATAAACGTTCAGGTACCTCTTACGTGATATTTTAAACCTCCAGGAAAATGTTTATTTTTCCCAAGCTCAAATATGGAATATATATTTAATAAAATATTATTCATTGAATAAATAATACTTTGACATAATATTGTCCAAATGTAATTTATAATTAAGTACTTAATATATATTGAATTTAATCAGTCCTTTCGATGGACAATTATCTATAGAGAACGAACACAATGATTGAAGAGCCATTCAATTATATTGAGTCGACAGTGCCCTGGGATCAAGATACAAATAACCTAAGTAAACCGAGACTGGCTTCAGTTCTTGAATGTCGTTGAACATAATACTCTTCTGAATCAAACATCAAAGCAAATTTGTCTTGCGTTTTCGGTAGGACTTCGTAATAACACACAATATGTATATATGTAACTTTTTCTTTGTGAGTATATTACAAGAATACGGCTAATATGTTACGCTTCTTTCAACTTAATGTCAATTTCTTCATATTGAATCTAAAATAATGGCTATTTTTTATTTTATATATATATTTTTATGTAGAGAGAAAAAATAAATCAGGTAGGACAGTTATGTGTTTCGAATTATTGAAACATCCATTCATTCAAAGTTCTTAAAATCTAACGTGATTGTATATATGTAACCGGTGTGTACGATATTGGTATATGAATATCATATACCAGTATCGTAGTTTTTAGAAAAAAAAAACAAAAGAACAAGGCATTTGGTGGAACCAAATGCCTTCATTGTGTGATTGTTAAAATTACAAAGACATTTAGCAGCTCTTTCGACTTATAACAATTACTACTTGCAGCCGCGTTCACGCCGCGTTCACGCTCACTTACGAAAATTCGTAAGCCTGCCGTATTGTATAAGTGCGAATTAAACGTAACATTCCTCGCTGTACCCCGGTTCTATTACCCTCTACCACCGCTTGGGGTTACAGACCTATATAATAAAATGATACGATTTGCCTTTGTTATACTGGGAATGAGTACAGCTAAGTGCTCTTTACAATGTTCTATATACAAGATACATATCTAATTGTATTCTGAAAAGTATTAGTAGATATATAACTCAGTATCTAAATATAAATACGGAGGAGCATGAAACCTCGCACACTTATCCTTACTAATTATTATATTTAAAGACATTATTATTTATCCAATCTCATTTTAATATTATAATTCAATGACAAGAACAAATATGACAATCTTCGACATAACTTTTATAAATGTGAAGTGAATTGTATGTAACCTTATTTAATCAATAAGTTCATATATAACATACCTTTCCCTTAAGTTAACAAATAATACAAACACATAAATAGCAGTAGTAATAAAATGAACATGAATTACATTATCAATTACATAAATACTTCATAAATCAATAATAACATACAATCCACTACAATCTACCCTAAGATCTACTATAAGGGACTTTTGCATGTAGTTGTGATTTTTTTCTTATTTTTCCTGTAACTGATGTCGATGACGTCGGTGTACTTAGCATATCTGCGAATTGTTCAGAACTGGGAATTTCAACAATTTGCTTATCTTGTTCCTGATCCAGAACGGCAGGTTGATGATCAGTGATGATAGTAAACTTCCGGCCCATGAGATAATTGTTAAATTTCTTAACTCCAAACATGATTGCAGTCGCTTCCTTATCTATCTGAGAATATCGTCTTTCATGTGAGTGCAAAGTTCTTGAACCCATAGCTATTGGTTTTTCATCACCGTTTTCCATAACGTGAGACAATACTGCACCGATGCCATATTCTGAAGAATCACAAGTTATTATCAAGGGCTTATTTATATCGTAATGTGTTAGTGTAACATCACAAGTTATTTGGTTTTTAGCCTTATCAAAAGCGTTTTGTTCAGTTTCAGTCCATTTCCAGCAAGCTTTCTTATCTAATAATCTATGAAGAGGTTCCAGCAGGGTTGCTTTATGGGGAATAAAACGCTCATAAAAGTTATAAAGACCCAAAAATGCTTGTAATTCCTGAACATTCTTAGGAACTGGAGTATTAATGATTGCCTCTATTTTACTAACAGCAGGACGTATGCCCTCTGCGTCTATAACAAATCCCAAAAACTCTACACTATGTTGCGCAAATTTACATTTATCTTTGTTTAACCGCAGCCCTGCTTTTGCTATACGATTCAACACAATATCTAGGCGATTATACATTTCTTCAGAAGAAACTCCTGTTATGATTATATCATCTAACAAAACTGCTACACCAGGTATATTTGCCAACAATGACGACATGATACGTTGAAAAATACCAGGACTAGCCTTCACGCCAAATGCTAACCTATGAACTGCAAACAAACCCTTACACGTGTTTAATGTCAACAATTTGGCAGTCTCATCATCGACCGTCACCTGAGTATATGCTCTATCCAAATCGAGGGACGTGAAGAACTTTCCTCCGGCCAATAAAGCAAAAATTTCACTAGCCGTTGGCATTGGATAGGTATCCGATTCTGTAGCTTGATTTATGGTGCTTCGATAATCACCACATAAGCGTATACTTCCATTCTTTTTAACAATCGGTACAACGGGCGTTGCCCATTTTGAGTAGGGAATCGGCTCTAAAACGCCTTCAGTAACCAAGTTGTCTATTTCTTTTTCTACTCGTTCCTTAAGAGCATATGGAACGGGCCGGGCTTTTAGAAACTTCGGTATAGCATTTTGTGACAGTTGTAAAGATACTGGTTCCCCACGGTATCTTCCTAAACCTGAATCAAAGATACTTTTGTATTTGATTAATAAATTTTGATAACTTCCACACTCAGTTACAGAATTTATATTGTTTATATAAATGTTTAAAGGTTGGAACCAATCACGACCAAGTAAATTTGGACCATTCCCTTGAGCTACAATAACAGATAAATATGTATTATAATTTTTAAATTGTACTGGAATGTTCATTCGGCCTAACAACTTCACAGGTGTATCAGTCCATGTCGATAATTGTAAAGATAACGGTAGTAATAAGTTCTTTTGAGAAACTGGTAAACTATTAAATGTTTCAAAATTAATTAAAGAATAAGAAGCACCAGAGTCCACTTGCATAGTCACCTTAACACCACATAATAATACTTTTACTTCCACAGGGGGTATCTTTCGTTGATAATTTTGTTTTTCTTCGTTTACACAATAGATTCCATTTAAGAAATCATCCGATTTGTCACTCTCGGCGGCGTAATTAATCTTTTTACCACTATTCTGCTTACGTTTCTGTGTACACATTTTTTCTATGTGTCCTTTTTTCCTACAATAATTACAAATTGTGTTAATAAAACGACATAAACCGCTATGCTTGTCTCCACATCTGTAGCATAAACGATATTTAAAGGAATTTTCATGCACAGCTCCTATATCCATAGCTTCGCCATTAGGACCTGACTTATTGCTAGTTGTAATGTCCAAGGATGCACCAGCTGATTGCATTAAGGTTACGTCCTGATGTGCCATCTCTGCTGCAATCATCTCATCTAGAACTTCTTGGTAATTCAGGTTATTTCTTTTCAATAAATCAAATTTAAGTTTTTCATCGCGCATACCGCACACAAGGCGATCCCTAAGGTTCCGCTCTAGATTTTCAAAATTACAGTAAGCACCTATTTTCCTTAGCTCAGTATTATAATCACTCGCTTTTTCCCCTTCCCTTTGATTCCTGTTGTAAAACCTGTATGTCATAGTAATTTCATTCGCCTTAGGTGTGTAATGTCTTGCCAATATATCAATAATAGTTTCATATCTGACTTCATATGTTTGTAGAGGTGTTATCAATGCTACAACTAATTCATACACTTGTGCTCCGCAAACAGTAAAAAAATTAGCTCTTCTAGCTTCATCCGTAACAATGTTGTTTGCAATGAAACAGTAATTCAATCTGTCTATGTAATGTCGAAAGTCTTCATTCCCGGGTTGGTACTCGTGGAATTTAACTGAGTGTAACTGATTCATGTTTGTACATGAATTTTACGTAAAAACAATTTTATCTCGTCGCCACTATTATATTTAAAGACATTATTATTTATCCAATCTCATTTTAATATTATAATTCAATGACAAGAACAAATATGACAATCTTCGACATAACTTTTATAAATGTGAAGTGAATTGTATGTAACCTTATTTAATCAATAAGTTCATATATAACACTAATATTATAAATGCGAAAGTAACTCTGTCTGTCTGTCTGTCTGTCTGTTGCGCTTTCACGCCTAAATCACTGAACCGATTTTTATGAAATTCACTATGAAAATAGAACTAAACTTGGGAAAGGACATAGGATACTTTTTATCTCGAAAAAAATGATAGAGGGGGTTGAAATAGGGGATGAAAGTTTGTATGGAAGTTCCTTATTGTCAAACATAAAATCATGTAAGATTGTTTAACTGTTTACATCTTCACCACATAAACCACTTAACCAATTTTGACAAATAGTCTAGACCTTGGGAAAGACTATAGGATACTCCTTATTATATCGCGCGATATAACCGAATTTCACGCGAGTGAAGTCGCGGGCGGAAAGCTACTAGTTTATATAGAGAAGGAGTGCAGAATACTAATATAATAAAAAGTATATTAAATTAATAAAATGAATGTTACACACACTACCATGGTTTGACATCCATGTTTATACAAAGTGACATACACATTACTAAAGATAACGCGTTGTTAACGCGACAACGGGGACACTAGATGAAATAGGTATGTATATTTTAGTCGTGTACATCGATATGCATTCAATTTAGTATGAATAAAACTGCAAATATTCCATGTTAGTGTTAATAAAATTTAGAAAGGACAAATTTTTGCAAACCGTATATTTTGACTCATGGAATTCACTCGAAGCATGAATGAATTATTCAGTACCGTAGAATATAGGATGGAAGTGATACAAAATATTTTAGAAGTTTTTATGAATTATGAATTAGTTTCAGTGATCGTTGTGATGCAATGGAGGGCTTTTACGGTGTTACGTGTTAAAAAAAATATCTAATATACATTTGCAGTAGTGACGAAACCTTTACATTTGAGTAGGTACATTACTTGTCCAGAAGGAGAACTAACTTGCTTTTAACTATTGCTGGATCTTTTGACGAGATCGTTTTATCGAGCCATAATAAATGAAATTAGAAAATATATTATTAACAAAGCCGTGCCATATTATTTTTATTACGAGTACCCATAATTATAACAACTAATATAAATTTTTAAGCTTGTTGCAAATCTGTGAATTGTAAATACAATATTTCAGTTTTATTTTATGCTTTTTTATTAGCTTTATTTCGATACCATTTCCAACGTGAAAATCAATTTAACCTCTGGGTTATGAATTCTATTTTTACAAAACTACCTTCAACTAAAAATTCCAATGTTTATTTTTTATTGTTGTTTCTAGCTGTTGTGTATTTTACGCCAAATGTGAGAGTATGTTAGAAACGTATCTATCATTGATGTGTTTTTTAATAAAAACGATAGAAAAATAAACTATTTATATATTTAGACCTTTTCGCCTGTCGCGGCGCAGAGACACAAGCGTGCGGCTGTAAACACGACAGGTTATGGGTTCGATTCCCACTCAAAGAAATTAAAATTTTAAAAATAATATTTAGTTTTTCATTTCCTGGGTCTAGTAACAAGGCAAAGCGCGGTGTTGAGTTTCGTGAAAATGGGGAACGGAAATGTTGAAAGACAACGAAATGTTTTAACACCCTGGTGCTCAGGTTACCTGTAACCTGAGAGGTTCCCTCTCTCTACCCTGCAATAATGGATACAGCGTAAAGCTAAAAAATGAAATATATATATATTTAGTACAACTATTATATTGTTTACTATACCTACATGTAGGTAAATATGTTCTTCTGTTTTTAATATTTGAATTTGATCATGGTTTTTATTTTCATTATCTAAATACTTGTAAAAAGGAATATTATTATACCAAACAACATGTCATAATGCAAATGGAGAACAAAAATATTTAATATGAATAACCATTTTTTCGAGTGGAATTTGAACAATCATGCTCCAATTACACCCTTTTTTTAGAGTAAAAAAATATATGAAAGCTAAAATTAACCTATAATACAATATGATATCTTTTCTGAATGTTATTTTAAGGTAAGTGTGTACAGTAACGTTAAAAGCCTTCAAACGTAGCTTTGAGAGCGCTATGCTTTTATATAATCCATTTTTCCTTTCAAGTTAAAAAGGCCCACCTTTAACTTGTAAATTAAATAATAAGTGGGTTTTGGTCTAAGCAAAGAGCTATTATAGTGTGTTTGAGTGTAACTATGCAAAAGTACTGTAACTGTGTTCTTCATTTCGTATTGAATTACCAAAATTACTCATTATTTTATTTTTTAATGATAACAAATAATGATAGACATAGATGCCTTTTTCGCGATTTTGAGAAAGCGGACCGCGTCTTTATTAAACAGAACGCGGAACAGTCCTAACAGAATTCTGAAAATGTTCAGTGCCAAGCACGCCGAACCTATGCTAGAGCATTTTGTTGGTGTAGTGGTGAGGCAAACAAGGCTGAGTAAATAGGTAGTAAACTAGTATATTGATTTTTAATATTAGTTTTAAGTTTCTATAACAACTGGACTGTAAATGTCTTAATAAATAAATAAATAAATAAAAATAAATAAAACATCATAGATTGAAAATACGTAGCTTAGTTTCACATATAAAAAAATAAATGTTCAAATACCCATACATATACGTTTCTACTTTACTCATATATGAACAAGGGGACCTAAATGTAATTGTAATAGACACCCTACTGCTTTTCAGATAAAATTGTAGACTTATTCTTTGCCTCTTAACTTTTGAACGCTAAAGTTGAACCATTCATCTCAGCGACGTTTTAAGTGCTTAAGTGGCCGAGTTGGATGGTGAAATCGTGTTTAATTTTCCCGAGCACGGAAAAACTGAATTTTTGTACAACTGTATGCAATATGAATTATGATTCGAAAAATATGATAAGTTTAGTTATAGACTTCGCTGTATATCAATTTAGTCTAATATTTAAACTTCGAGGCTAGTCGGGGCGCAGAAACACATGTAGGATAGATTATGGGTTCGATTCCCACTTCAGGAAATGAAAATATTAAAAATTCATAATAATTAATATTTAGTATTTTCATTTCCTAGCTCTGGTAATAAGGCAAAGCGCGGCGTTGAGTTCCGTCATTCAGCACGCAATGTCTCAATTCGACAGAAAGTGAGAACGAAAATCTTAAGGGAACGGAGTGTCTTAACACTAGGTTCTCAGGTCCCATCTGCCTACCTTAGCAGGGTATGCGGGATACAGCTTGAAATTATAAAAAAATTAAACTTTTTTCTACATAGGAGGGTATTTAGAGAGAACCTAGTGTCAAAAGCCTCCGTTCTTCACTTTTCGCCCAAAATCGAGGAACATTGTGTGAGCGGAGAGCCCAATACAATTTTAAATATAATCATACCCTCGAGTGAAATCCACAATCCATAACCATCATATTTATAATTGGTAGCTTTTGGGTCCTACTGCGCCACGTGGGCATAATATTTATTTAAGCAATCCTTTTTTTTAGCTTCACGCTGTGTCCCGCATATAGCAGGATAGACAGAGGGAATCTGAGAACCTAGTGTTAAGACACTCCGTTCCCCTATTTAAGTTCCCTAATTCAAAAATATATTTTTAAATATAAACTATTCGTTTCCATTTTAAGTTAAGTTTAATAATTTACAGTGCAATAATTATAAAATTTTTGATACAATAGACAAAATTCACTTTAAAAGCAAAAGCAATCTATGGTCCTATATTATGTAAATGCATATATTTTCTACTTAAGCGTCATAATGAAAAAATACAGTTATATGTAATTGACAATGTCATATTATTTATATTTTCTAAAATATATTGTGATTCAGTAAATGTACTTTTAATATAATGAAGTAATGTTATTATTACGTTTTTTATGGTATGTTTTTTGTTGTGTTGTGTTTTTTATGGTTACTATTTAAATTAAGTATCACTTTTTTTTTTTACTATGAAACGTTTAGTATTTTGGATTATTCATATTTTCATCATCATCATTTTCATCATATTTTGGAAAATTCTGATGTAATTGCATATTATCCTCAATAACCATTACAATAAAATTGCAAAAGCCTGAGCCACTAGTTATTTTTATGATATTCTTAAAATATCATGAAAAATTATCTTAAGAGTTATTTTCATTTCAGGTTATTTGTTTTTATAGTAACTATCTACGCTCGTCCTATATTTAAAAGTATGGAAAACGATTATATAAATCAAAACAATCCCAATATGTCGAGGAACATAGCCCTTAGAAATAAAGGTCATAATTTTTTTGAGTATTTTAAAAGACAAATAAAGAATGCCCCACAAGTATCTAAAGATAGATTAGAATTTAAAAGAAAAATAGCTCACAAGGAAGCGAATTTAGGAAATGATTTTGAGACATATCAATCAACTAAATGTCCTGGAGAATATCACGGTAATATGCTATATAAAATAATCAAGAATAAAAGTAAAAACAATAAGTCATTTGTTGAAAGCAAAAAATTTACTAATGTATTAAATTCAGAAACAACTGTAACTATAGAACCCAGCTTTAGAATTACCGATTATTACAAAAACTTTCTTGATTCAAAATCTATGACATCATCCTATGATGTAGAATTCGATACAGCAGAAATAGAAGCAGTTTTAAATGAAATTAAGCATAAAGATATTGAAATGATTGCAGAACATGATCCATCGATTACTAGTCTCATTACAAGTACAGTTAATGATCAGATATATCGTTCTACAATACACTTAAACAAGAATATATTTTTTACAAACATTTCTCCTGAATATTCACATATGGAAAAGTTTACGAGGACTACGAAAAAATATTCTACAATCAAGCATCAACTACTTAATCATATCTTTGCTAGATCTATAAGCCATGAAACTTCAACATTAGCCCAAAATATTGAAAATAACTTACAAAACAAAATTAAAAATGTATTTGAGGCCGTTAAGAAAAAAATTGCTCATGATTATAATAAAGAAATTACGTATACTAAAGCGTCACTAAAACAAGCATATGGAGAGATAACAAACAAGATATGTAACAAAACAAAATTATCTCAAAAAGAGCCATTACCATCCACCGAGTCTGTATCAAAAAATGCTTCTAATAAAACCACAAGAAAACTAAGATATAGTCGTAGTACTGAAAGATATACAAATTTACGAGGCGAAAAAACTACACATACAATACCTACCCTGGGTGATGATTTTTCAATGCTTACAATTTTTGAACAATTATTATCAAAAACACAAGAACGTAACGTAATGAATATTCTTACGACAAATGTTCCTTCAAATAAAAGATCCTCTAGACATAATAGGAATAGCACAGATGTTAACCAAGAAATTATCGATGATTTTGAGTATTCTAATACAGATTTAGATCTACATAACGAAGAAAATCATTCTGATAAAACATCAACGAGTAAATTTGACGACAATGTTCACTCAGATACAACAACAGACGATATGAGTTTTGAAGCTTTAAGTAATAAGCTGTCTTATAATGATTATGTCAATGGCTATAAATACTATTTAAATTTTCAAAAACAGCAGGATGATAATAAATTCTCAAATCTAATTCGTTATCAAGCACATAAACATCACAAAGTAGATGATATTGGAAAGTATATATTAAATAAAATTCCTCGGCTACCTACAACAAGAATTAAAAGAGATTTTGTAGAGCCGGAAACGTTAGAAGATCAAGATGTTTCGACTAAAAGCGAAGATTCGTGGTTTAAAAAACATTTTTTCCTCTTTTTAGATACAGATCCATCTAAAAAGTTTCATTCAACACAAACAGTCACGTGCAAAGATAATGATTTTCTTAAGAGTATCAAACCACTTAGTACGTTGTCTACAACTAATGAAAATGAAACATTTAGGAAAGAAGTTCATAATTTAAGTCAAAAATACAAGACTAGCAACAAACTATTACAGTATCATACACCAGAAAAATTAGATATTGGTAATATTTTTATATATGTCTTTTATATTAGTTCTCATTTATTTAGTTATTATATAAACTGAATTTTGAAATGTTGAATTTTGATTTTACTTTTGCTCAATGTATTGCAGAACAAGTGGTGCCTAAAAGATATATTAAATATAAACGAAATACAAATGAAGATATAAACCAGTTACAGAGTAAACACCAAAAACCGAAATGGTCAAACAATAATATCAGTACGCCTTTTCAAACATATACAAATTTACCCTTACGTACTAGATCTACCGCAGTAGTCAAATTACAGAAGAAAAAGAAACCTATTCGTGTATTTCACTTGTTTCATCGTAAAGAAAAAGAAAAACATAAACGAGAAGATCAAACCCGAGTTCAGCGATTCAATCCTTTTAAAGGCGTAAAAGATATGTTCAAAGATTATCCAAAATACTCCCATATACGACAGGAAAAATTATTCGACTATGAAATCATGACATCATCTAAGCCTCATAGTGACAATATGAGAAATCATTTTAAAATTGATGAAATGATAAGACAAATACCAAATATTTCATCAAATTTTGAGTCTATATATCCAATTTTTAATTTGAATTATAATAAACTAAATGAAGATTCATTAAAGTATACTAAAGATTATGTGCTAAGTACCTTGATGCCAACATCAAGATTTACTTACGAGAAATCACCTTTTGTTGATAACAAAGAAAATGATATTTGGCTTTCATATGGTATGTTTTATATTTTATATGGCAACTAATTTATTTTATAAATGTATATCACATATTATTGTAATAATTTTGAAAATCATTTTGAATATGCCTAGAATTTGTGATCTCTTCTCTTTCTTATATTATACGGAATATCAAGAGACTAGAGGCACAGAATGCCAGGAAATACAACTATATGTTGCGCTTTGTTTTATGATGTATGTGAAACTGCTTTTAATTAAAAAAAATACGAAATTATATTTATGTATAGATGTTTCCGTCAATAAACGTTTGTCATACTTTGATATAATATTTGTTATTTGTTATTACTGGTTTCATTTTAAAATATATCTTTATGATTTAAGGTACAGATCATCAAACACAATTTGAATTAACTTCGTTACCATACGAAGGTAATAGCAAGTCAAACTTGCCAGTCCAAGACAGTGATCTTATATACACTAATTTTAAAACAAACTTAGACCAAGGAAACTTTAACTTTCCTGTTACATTACCATCATTAAACAAGATCGTAAAGGATGAGGAATTGAACAGTAAATATCGAATTAAGTTGGAGACAATTCAACCGAAAAAGGTTAGTTCTATTAATGACAATATAAATTCAATGACAAAAAATATTTATAGCTTGTTTGGAATAACCAGATTAATTCATGTTTGACATAAATATCTTATAATTATTATGATGTATCTAACTACTTCGTTAATTTCAACTAAATAACTAGATAAAATGAACTTTTAAAAAATAAGCAAATGGCGTGTAAAAATTGTCATATAAATTGCTAATTGGAAATTTACAGCAGAATAATGCCAAACATACAACTACATGCTATAAAAAGGCATATACTTTAAAATCTTCAACAGTAAATTCAATTGACAAAGAAATGACAAAGTTTTTAATGAACTTTAAGGATTCGACTTTAGAAACTAGCTATAATATGGATACAAGTAGTGAAGCAGTATATAGCAGGGATAGAGGTAAATATTAAAGTGTAACGTAAAACTTTATGGTAAAGAATATTTTAATTGTATGTTTATTTATTTATTTATTTATTTATTTATTTATGTTAATATATACTTAAAGCGAATTTTCATAAATCACACATCCCCGTTCAACACAAGTTACAACGCCCCTGCACTTTAGACTCAGATGACTAAATAATAAACAAAATTAAAAACTTTATTTCACAGACGTGTGTAAATAACTTAAAACAATAAATAAAAACATATATTATGAAATATTTTGTGAATCGAATGCACTACCTAAGGGTTAATAGTTTAGGACAATACCTACACCAAAAGCCTAGTAAAATGTCCAATATATTGTATTCTAATTGTTCTAGTTTTGTTTGTATTGATAATAATTATTGTTATTATTTTACAGGTTTTGTCGAATATAAAAATGTAAGTAATATATTTTTTACCACTATATATACGAATATAATAATTATTATATATAATTTTTTAATATTTTTTTATTATAGAAAAATAATTTAGAAAAATATAAAAAACTACCTGAACAATATTTTTCAACACCCTTGCCTATGAACATTAAAGAATTCAACACTTTTCTGAGAAATCATCACATAGATGTAGAGTCTGTCACTGCAACTTTAAAAAATTCAGTTTCATTTAATGCCAATAAAACATCAAATAAATGGAAAATGAATAAAAAATATGTTCCGAAATCGACATCGATCACGCACAACACTGTTTTCCTTCGAGATAAGCAGTACAATTTAAAAGTAGCTAACGATAACAAAGAAAAACAGAACCTAAAGTTGATCAGTTATGATGTTGGAAATATAAAGCAACAAGGACAACATAACAATATAAAATATGATTATATCAAAGATACCGCTTTAAATAAAGATGCATTTAGGTTTACTAATATGAAAACATTTGGTAGTTATATTGATACTAGTACTATGAAGACAACTAAAATTTTAAAATATCCTAAAAGACTCCAAGTGAGTGGTCATAATTATAAGTATGACATTATATTCCATGAATTGAAAAAAAGAAATGATATTCCTGATTGTAAGTAATCGTTGCTTAAAATGATGTTATTGCTATTTTTTTAAGTAATATTAATATATCTACTAGATCTTATCAATATTTAAAAGTCAAAATATACTTTTGTGTATTTTGACTTGTTCTTTATAAATTGTAGCCTTTATGTTATTCACAATATGTTTTGTATAAAATATATTATTGTAAAGTTTCATCTAGAACGATTCTGCAGATTTTGCGTCAAAGAGTATCACATCTATCATCCTCACGTACTTTCGAATTTATTATATCAGTAGAATTATCCTTGGCTATGATATCACTTTTCATGAATTTGAAGTAGAATATTTTGTTATGCTGGATATCTTCAACACTGTAAATATGAGATTTATCCTAATAAAAATATAACGTCTTATACCATTTTTTATTTATTAGATAAATCTGGTGATACAATTGGAATCTGAAGATGTAGTGGGCAATATCAAAAAAGTTAATGGAAAGTTAGCCGACGAAATTTAATAAAGTAAGTGAATCTATTATTATATACTTTTATATTTATGAATATTTCAAAAAATCAAGATTTGTTACAAATGTAAATACAAGGATAAACGTTGGTTTCCACTTTCACAACATATGTTTAGTTAATGATTATAATATATAATAAATTAATAAGATTTTTGCAAGTATTTCATATTTTATATCCCCTGTGGTGGGACGGGGTCAGAATACAATTTCCATCCGCCGCTGGGTAGCGTCCCGTAAGAGGCGGGTAGCCCAGTAGTTAGGTGGTAGGAGGTTCGTTCTCCGACTGGCTCACGACAACTTTCATGTCACAGACGAACCGCCACACATCTGATGATGTGTTTCGGTTCGATGACATGTAAGCCAAGTTCTTCCTATTCCCACCCATCCTTTCCCCAGAATGTGGTGGTTTCGGTGGCGGACTGCCTCGGCCACTATATTATTTCCTTCCGCTTCCATCTGACCACAAGGTCTGCAACGCATTTACAACTTGGTGTTGTAGATGTCCATGGATGAAGGTAACCACTTACCATCCTTATTCAAGTTAAAGAATAATTTAAAATACATATTTTAAATTATTTATATACTATTTTATATACATGTTTAATCCAATTAAAATAGTTTCATTTGAAAAGAAATAAATTTTATCACCAAACACATATTGTGTCAGCAACTATAATTCAATTTATTAATATTTTTTACCACGATTTCTTTTTATTTCTAAACGAAATGTTATATTTATATTTAGCTTTAATACAGTAAAAATAAATATTGAGTGAAATAATAATACACGTGGCGATCGTGAACGTGGACGTAACTAACCTTATACGGCTTAGAACGTTGCCAACTGGATGATATCTTGGATTTCTTATCTTAAATAACACTTTGGGAATAATATCTATAAAGGAACGTTAAGAAGAAATCTGTTGTAATACAGGCTTTTCAAGAATTTATTGAGATAATTACAATAATATAATAAAAATTTTAGTAAAACAAAAACCAACCTAAAATGAAATGCATTATAAAAAAAACAAAATTTGTTCTCCCAGTATAAAGCTATACGGGAACACACATAAAAAATGCAGTCGAATTGAGAGCCTCCTCTTATTCAGCAAGCGGGTTAAAAAAGTTGCCAGAGAGAGAGAGAGAACTAATGTTAAAATTATTTTTTTCTCTACTTTCCTCCCGATTTTAGATATCTTGTTTTGACTGCCATAATTATAAGTGTAATACTTTGAAAAATATAAAATATACATATATAAATAGTTAGTAATTAAAAAAAATAGTAAGGTTATATAAAAAAATTTTCGTATACTATTTCTAAGCGAAACTATAAGATATGTGTCAGTGTACGATTGTTTAAAATAAACAAGTATTAAAGACAAAAGTGCAGCCTTTTCCATAGAATAAGAATGAATCTATTTCAAAAAAGGAAAAAAGACTGCACAAAGAATATTGTTTATTTTATAGAAGATTAAACTAGAAGAGACACTTGCGGCAAAATGTTTATTCTTCTGTATTCTTAGGTTAAATGAAAAATAGTACATTTAAAAACTATCTACGATCTGATCAGGTTTAGAGTTAATTTGTACGTATTAGAGGTAGGCGCGAGAGGTATAATAGCTAAATCTCTATAATCTACTAAAAGATCTCGGCCTATCTAGAACTCTATATATTTCTCTCTCTCTCTATAAGTTCATTTCCAGCACGTATTTCGAAGGCAGCATTAGTAGGATCTTTACAAATTTGGTTACGTAGAGAGAAGAGCTCGGACAATGGCACCTCCACTGTCCGGCCTAATGTTAATGCGTGTTTTAAAGGGGCCCCTTAAACTTACACTTGGGTCGTAACTTCCAGGCATTCTCTAAACTCCTCTCTCTACAACACGATAGGTCCGCTACCCGCACGCTGAATCCATGGGTTGGTAAGGAATTCATTCTCTTTATACAATAGTAAATACGTACAATATATTATTTTGATACAAGTTATATTATAGAATGAGATTAAAATAAAGTGCGGCGTTAAGTTCCGCCACTCAGCACGCAATGCCTCGATTCGGCGGTAAGTGGGGAACGGAGTATCTTGACACTAGGTTCCCTCTGCCTACCCTGCTATATGCGGGATACAGCGTGAAGCTATGTATGTATGTTGGTAGATTAAAATAAACTGCATATTTTTTATTATATCTATTTCATTATAACATAAATAAAAATATTGTTCATGTATAGGTACTTAATCAATTTTTATTAATTGAAAAGCTCGAATATTATTGTCACAAGAAACTTAACGGCTGTATCGATTCTAATGTTACGTGTAAAGTTTGAGATAAAAATAGCACCAATGACTTAAAAACCTCCATTCTCTGTCGGTCAGTATATCAAAAATGCACGGTACGTTTCCATCCAATACGAAGCGGGGATCGTGACTGACTGGTGGTTGCGATCGTAATTGAAACACGACGGGTATATTTCGCTTAACTTTATTTTAGTTTTTTTTGTCTATATCGAATAATGTTATTTTCTCAACTTCAAACTCAACAAAGACGATAGATGAACCAAAATTTAGGAATATAATAAGAAATATATTTTAAAAGCAATCTGAATTAGTGTCAACTATAACCTCAGAGACCAGTTATAATAAAAGTGGAGTTCGAAGTTAACTTAGAAGCAATATAATATTTCTTTTATATTAATAATTGAGATATAAATAATTGAAATCGAACCAATAATCATAAATGCATGCCTTTTCAAATTTAAATTTACTATTTTTAAATTTTTATTTTATTTTACAATATTAACGAATTTGGAAATATTAACGAAGTCAACGGTATTTAAAAAATGTTACATAAATGTATGTATATAATCAATATTATATATCGAGTGATGAGTTAAATATATACATACATCTAGTTGTGCAGTTTTGTTCCTAGATAGACCCATAGTGTAGTGCTAAGAAACTGACAGCTTAGTAGCTGGCTAAACAAACAGCCCGTGGTCATTTATTTATCTTGCGCGTAGCACCAACTTGATACATGCTATATATACTAGCTATATTCCAACGTCGTTTGCGTGGACTGTAAAACCTAAAATCCAGTTTTTCTCTTTTCCGTTTCGAATTTCGAGAAATTGTCTCTACAATATTCAAGGAGCCTACATGCTAAATTTCAACTTTCTATGGCTAGTAGTTTCGCTTGTTCGTTGTTACTCACTCAGTAACGCAAGCGTTTTATTTATATGTATGTATACAGATAAGAATAAATAAAAAAATATTCAACGAAAATATAAATATTTATGAAATAAAATAAAATTAAGCATTATGTACATATATTTTCATTTATAAATTTATTTTCCTATGGTAAAATTACATATACATATATTTATTATCATATAGAATATTAATGATCATATTATGATATTTACAACTTTCTACAACATTGTACTAAATTTAAGTTAATCCAAATAGAAACCTAATAAATATAGACATAAAATATAACTATTTATTATCATTTATTATTTTTGGGAAATTCTCTATTATTCATATGATATTATATGAGTACAGATATTCACATAACATACTGTGTTAATTGTTGTTTTTATTACCAATGAACAAATGTTAAATGCTTAAAAACTAAAATACTAAAAGTGTAACTCGTAATTCTGCCGATATCAGTTAGTTATAGTATTGTACGTTAAGGCTGCAAGCCATTGAATTCGCTCTTTGTTCAGTCTCGGCCTTACTAACAATTTACAATGTCGAAGTGCAACGGCTCTGAAATAGGAAAATTTGGCAGTCTGGATTCTAGGATGAGACTTTTATTACAATGTTTATTCCAACAGTATTTTCTAGTAGAATTTACCACAAGTATATCGGAAATAAAATATACTTATTAATAAATACCACAGCTATAGAGCTTAAATTTCTTTATTTCGTAATTTTTCTTACTAGAATTATTATCTTTTTTACATAAAGCCCGCCGTCGTTTTCTTACCTTTTTATATATTCTCCTTCTCACGTTCAGAAATAAAAAAAAAATGGCTGCCGTATTAATTTTAAATTAACAATCACAAAATATATTTTTTAAACATTAGGTAATAAATTTAATATCTTTATGCAAGTATGTATTTTACAATTTAAGACATACATATATTCATTACAGTATTTATAACATAATCTAACAATAAATTACTGAAAAGGCCAGAGCTCCTAGGATCAAATTCGAAGGATGTCTGCTCGCAGTATAAAGTAAATTCTCGCGAAAATGTACAGGTCCTTGTAATTGAAAGACTTAGGGACTTATGTTTGTTGTTTATTCCATCGAAAATATCTCACTAGTTAAGTAAATTTAATCTATATTTAAAAAAAAATACTTTAAAAGTGCTATATTGTGTTTTGTAAAATGCGTCTTTTATATATTTTTTGACATTCTTGTACCGAAATTGCTAGATGAACATCATAAAATTGAAATTTGATTAGAGCGATGTCCCAAGTATTTGTAAATAATTGATTTAAATTAAGTCTATCACATACATATGTTATATCACAGTTATAGAAGTATAAAAAATCTGTAATAATTATGTTTCTATTAACTCTTTACAGCAATTCTAGATTGTTATTAATGTATTTAAAAATATTACATCATATTTTAAATCCCATTAAAAAAAAGTTATACACCTACCGCAACATGATTTCGAACCTGCTATTCAAAACAAACAATTTTCATAAAAAATACGACCGTACCAAGTAAATACTAAATTCTATTCAACTTTTTAACCTTAAAAATGCTACTTTTTATTCCGTGTCACAATCGCTTCCAGATGTAGAGCTATTCAGGTGAAAAGCAACTACTACACAAAACTTTGTTCAGCATTTGCCTAGGCCTAGATTTTAACTTTTAGAATAAAATGGTAGAGTTCTAAGGGTTAAAATACAGTTTGGCTTTTAATATATAATTGGCCCTAGAAAAATTTCACTTTTTATTTTTACTAAATGATTTTTTACACGCGATTTATGAATCTGCAACCTTTTTTATATGCCGTATACATTTCTAGTCAGTCCGAGGTACACTAATAACTCTTTAATATACGAAATCGAGGTTAAATCAAGTAATTTACACATGTATATATAGAATATATAAATAACATATTAGCATAACGGCTTCCGAGACTAAAGTGTCCTTTGGCGTAGTCGCAATGTAAAGCAAAGTCCGTTAGGCCACGACCTCATGCCTCTAATTAAGGGTTAATCCAATTTCCGAGGAACGTTATTAAATATTTTTATTTCACTCCTTGCCGGTGGTTGTTGCAAGTTGAATCATTTAAATTCTATTTCATTTTCGCATACATATTTTCTATTTCAGTTTATGTTTCAAGTAGGTACGTAAAGAAGTCGCTACGCGGTATTTTATGCAAGAGTAATTCTAATATAAGTACATATTCTGCTCCCGTTTGTTTTCTTATGTCTTTTTAGCTTCCCCGCTTCTTAGTATGATACATTTAGATTTATAAAATATTAGTGCCTCTCTTGAATATTAACATTGTGTTTTATTTCATAATAATATCTACAGACTTGTATGTTCGATCCAAATTGTAATGAGATAATTTGCTGTTGAGAGAAAGATAATTATTTATTTTAGCTTCCCGTATATAGCAGGTTAGGCAGAAGGAACCAGAGAACCTAGTGGTTAAGACACTCCGTTCCCCACTTTCCGCCAAACTGAGACATTGAGAAAGACATGCTTTAATAAATTAAGTCATCTGATGTTAGAGGATATATTAACTTAACTAATACATTTAATTTATGAATAAAATTAATATTATAGTTACAAAAACGAGAAAACCACATCTTTTATAAAGTTAAAATATATATATATATATATATATATATATATATATATATATATATATATATATATATATATATATATATGTGTATATATATATTGTTCAAGCGTGGGTTGTTTGATATATCAATTGATTATAATCAATTGTTGATTTTTACTTATTTGATTCCGAAATGCAGAATTAGTTTAAAATTTAGTACAAAGCACCCAAAGCTGCTAAAAAAATAAGTAACATTAACTTTCATCAATCATTTTGTTGTTACACTATTTAAGAATTTTTAACCCACTTTAAAAAGATTCTCAATTCGAATATACTTTTTTTGTGTATTATCTTTATTTAACAGGGTTACCAATTTTGATACCTTTTTTATGTGAGCTGGTCCATCTGATGTGATTGCATTATAATTAGCTAAGACCTGACAAGTAGTTTTTGGGCTATTCGTAACAATTTGCATTTTTATTATTTGGTTTTTTATATTATTTTTTTATATATAGGTTTTGGGTGTTTTTTAGATTGTGTATTGTCGTCGGTTTTTGCCATGTTTTGGTCAGTTTTGAATTAACCTGGCTGTTCAAAGTAGGTCAAAAACGAGTTTAAAGATTTCGTTACATAGCCAGATTGAGGTATAAAACATACATTAGATTATATAGATTGTTAAAAAGGTCACTGAATATAATACCTTTAATACAAGCATTTTAATTTAATTAAAAAAAAATAGATTTTAGTGTAGAAATAGGCAAATAATATAGATCCTTCCATTTTTTGAATCACGAGTGTTAATGAGAAAAGTATAAAATATTTTATAACTTTACATATATTTTTAATCTGCTTACTTCTAACATATTATTTATACATTTTATATTTTATAATAAAAGTCCAGAATATTGTTTCTTTGATTACCGCCGCGTACAGAGTGTGGAAGTAATCTTTTTTCTGTGTCTATTTCAATTGTCTCGCAGCAGGAAAGCGTACGAATGGAGCATGCAACGTTTTGTGCGCTTGCATTCACTGTGATTGCTATTTGTTACGCTATTTTGCGTCTATTGCGAACATGTTCAGAAACTGGGATGAAAAACATGCAAGGGAATGCAAGTGGAAACAAGAATGTTTTTTTTAATTATTTTATGTTTTCCAGAGTTACCTTAATATTTATTAGAAACAAGACACTCAAAATATTTTTTCTTTGGTTAAAAATATTTCTATAGAGGACTTGAACTTCTTTTAGCTGTAAACATCGCGTCTTACAACAATGAGAACGACAATGTTGCCCTTTAAATAAATATTTGTATAAGTACTTGAATTTTTATACAAATATATATGTACAGTACTTAAAGACATTGCGGAAACCAATTCATTATTTGCTATTCATCACAGCACAGAGTTATAAAACATAGAATCCACAAGATTTTTTTGTTACAAAGTCACGAGGCAACCTTTTCTTAAAACATTAATCATTATGAGCACGAACCTTATAATTCAAAAGGTTTCTTTTTATGGCTCTCGACATTTAAATGCTTATCTTTGTTGGTTTTCTCTTTTCCAGATTCTCGAGAGACCCGATTTGAACTGTGCAGAATAACCACTCTTCCGCCTTGCTTCCTATTGACTTTGAGCTACTAATCTAAAAATGGAATGAACAAATTATTATTAAAACAAAAACATATTTTAGCAAAATGTTTGTTGGGTACGCGATTTTCTTTAAAAATGATTTTATATGAAAATATGTCTTTGTAATGTTATTAGTTTTTGTCATGAATATCACGTTATATATATTGTGTTTAGTTAGAGAAAGGGGTGATAAATTAGATTCTTTCTGTTTACCGAGGCGCGAATAATGAGTAAAATAAGAACAACTCTGAAAGTTTTTCTTTATTACGGGCACAGAATACGGCAGGGAATATTTTTTTTTTTTTTTTTTTTATTGATAACGGACGGCAAACGAGCAGAAGGACCACCTGATGGTAAGTGGTTACCTTCGCCCATAGACATCTACAACACCAGAGATGTTGTAGATGCGTTGCCAACCTAGAGGATACTGATGGAAGGGGGGACAATGTAGTAGTCCACTATCAGAACCACCACATTTTTTGGAAAGGATGGGTGGGAAAGGGGAAAATCTGGAATGGAAGGGAATATTATAAATCTGATTTTAAATTGCGAAGCTGAAGCGGTATTTAAAAAACAAAACCAGGTAATATTGGTCATAAAATATTATTAAAAAAGTATTTTAGTTATTCATAACATATTAAGTGGTATTCGACATGATTTTTAGTTTTTAGAATTTCTTTATCACAATATGAAATTTAATTGCTTTAATATTATAACTTGTAACTGTTTTTGCTTTAAGTAAATAATTTTTCTATAGCAAATTTTTAAGGCAGTATCAGTTCAACGAAGTGTACTCTTATTTCAAATGAAAACAATGTAATTTTAAATGTTAAGCAATAAGCATACCTATATATTTGTCTGTACTTTTAAATATAGTGCTCTATGTAAGAGCGTATTTGTTGTTAGTTTTGATAAGTATCATAGTTGTTGTTAATGTGATAATTATGCTAAAATTAAATAAATGTGAAAAATACTCTCTTCTTTTATTTAACTGTTCAACTGGCACGCTAGAAGTGCCGTAATTAAAGAACTGAATTGTTTGGTTGTAGGAGGTTCGTCCTCGCCGCCGACGAACCGCCAAATATCTTATGATGTGTTCCGGATCGATGGCATGTAAGCCATGTTTTCCTCTTTCCCACCAGTCCTTTCCCTAAAATGTGGTGGTTCCTATAGCGGACTACTACATTGTCCTACCCTTCCATCTGTATCCTCTAGGTTGGCAACGTCTCTGGTGCTGTAGATGTTCATGGGCGAAGGTAACCACTTACTATCAGGTGGTCCTTCAGCTCGTTTGTCATCCGTTATCCATAAAAAAAAATAGTTATTATAGAATGTGTCAAGTGAACTTAACTTTTAATCCTATAAGTATATATACGTGTATGAAAATAATATTTTATAAATGCTAGTTACGAACCGTTCTAGTTAGACAGTCTGAGGGTCTTCGCGGTTCTTGTAAGGGTGAGAATATAGTGACGAATCACACTTCTATGTTTTTTTTTATTACCGTGTATCCTTACCAGGGAACTTTGTTCCCAATGGAGTTACCAGTAGAATAACACTGTATTAACCTGTAGACTTAATAATTTTATTGATATGATGATTGGAATTTTTTTTTATTAAAAAAAACGATTTTAAAAGATATATGAGCAGAAAAACGTTTTCAAATATATAACGAAGAAGATATGCGTATTCATATTAGGGTAATAGCTTCGCAGTATCAAGTATTTGTAATTGTGACGTTTTGTATTGAACAACGAAGAACGAAGAAGTCACACAACCTATACCAATTGGTGAGTCCCAATAACAGGAAACATTATAAATGTAAACTATCTTACCCTGATATATATTTGTCTCTTATGCCGCTTGTTCGTTTCACTTAGTTTTAAATTATATTTTAAAAAAGCTTCATTTCTAAAAAATGTATCTATGCTACGAAAGCATGTATTATTATTTAACCGACTTAAAAAAAGAAAAAAGAAAGAGGTTTTTAATTGACTGTATTTTTTATGTCCGCTTAATATTTTGGGCAAAATTTTAGTGGATTCTTTTATATCATAGCTAGTGCTTTTGATGAGGTCCCATTTAAATTAAGTTAAGATATAACTAGTAGTTTTTGAGTTATTCGTAATAATTTAAATTTTTAGTATATTTATCTGTCGGCTTTTTGCTAAAATTTTAATTATTTTTGGTCTCTTGCGTCTTATTAATGTATTATTTTGTGTTTGGTATTGTGATTATAGTAGTGGGATTGCAATTCAGTAATTCATATTTACAATAATTGAAGTATAAGACTCAACAACAATTGAAATAATCAACAATTAAGGGATATTCGATTACCTATAATATTCAGTAATTATTAGTAATACTGATTGGGCAAGCTCAAATATCTTGTGATGTGTCTCTGGTTCGATGGCATGTAAGCTAGGTTTTCCTTCTTTCCCCACCCATTATTTCCCCAAAATGTGGTGGTTCCGATAGTTAGGACTACTACATTATCCTCCCTTCCGTCTCATCCTCTTAGGCTGGCAACGCGTACATCAACATCTCTGGTATTGTAGATGTTCATGGGCGAAGGCAACCACTTACCATCAGGTGGTCCTTCTGCTTGCTCTGCCATCTGTTGTTATCCATAAAAAAAAAAAAAAAAAAATTGATTAAGCAACTTTTTAATTGGCCACAACATAATATGAAATTACAAACATTAACACTCAAACTAAACATCAAATTCACCCACACTTAACTTTATTGTCCCACAAACACATTTTAGTTCCAAAATTATACAAGAAAAGACTGTAACTCTTGCGTGCAGACGTACTATAAAAATTTGTAATTAATAACTACAAAGCCACTCGTTTATGGTAATTTGAGCTATTTTTTCTTTACACTAATGCGCTTTGAGTTCAGTGGGCGCGAAACCCCACTTTGCAATTTCATTGCCTCTAAGATGCTATCTCTATCAATTATGGCCCATAAAACGTAATGACTTCATCATAAATCTTGACTACACGACACAATTTACTTGGTGTTGAATAAATTATGTCAAATTGCTTTTACGTAGGTATTAATGACTATTGGCCAAAAGTGCTGTATACAATACGAGCTTCCTTATCCTTATGCGAGCAATTGGAAAATAATTCATTGTATTGTTACTACCAGTCGCTCTAGTTGTACAATAGTTATAAAACTTAAACTCCTTGTTATTTCAAGAGTTCGCGTCTTAATTTAAGAACTAGTGTCCCCGGTGACGCGTTAACAACGCGTTGTCTTTAGTAATGTATATGTCACTTTGTATAAACATGGACGTCAAATTATGGTAGTGTGTGTAACATTTTTTTTATTAATTTAATATACTTTTTATGTATTCTTCTCTATATAAACTATAAGTGTGTCAAATTTCATGCTCCTCCGTCCGCGTAATTTTCATAAAAAGGGATCCACAGTCTTTGCTTCACTTATTTATATATAGATTTCAGTTATTATCGGAGTTGCTTATAAAAATGAAAATAAGAAACGAATAGATTGATAAAATCTTAAATCGTTGTCATAAATTAATTCAATCACGTTTGTATGAAGCTACACTGCAATTAAGAGAAACATGAAGCCCATTATTTCTTACCTAATAATCTTCGAAATACGTGCCTTCATCAAAGTTTGTGTGCACTAAATATATTTTAGTGGGAAGTAACAACTTCCTAGTAGTATCTACAACATTAATAGCGTGCTTTGCTTTATGAGCGACTTCGGTGGAACTTCTAAAGTTATGATTAATATAATCCAGGTGTCCAAA
>JAKGSA010001673.1:23402-44113 GCA_033558755.1 Philaethria dido | reverse complement strand
CTTTTCCACACTTTCACTTATGTTGAACAAAGCTTCATCAAATTGTTAATCAAAAGTCTTTGACTCAATACTTGTGAATTTATCGTTGAAAACTTCCATAGCACATTCTGCTGATTCAACAATCTCGCAAATTTCGTCCAATTCCTTGTCAGTCCAGCAATTACTTTCAATCTCCTGTTCTTTAGTAAATAACACACTAGTAACATGATCACAGTTCGACATTTTCAACTACTATTTAACACAACACGAATGAATTCTATATGGTTAGCACTTACTAGAGTTGTCTAGTAAGACTCACTCAATACAATAGTTCACTCACACAACACAACACTCGCACAATAGTTCTTAACAAGAAGACACTGAACAACTTAGTGATAAATCCAAAAAAGATACACAGTCGTTTTATACTAAATTAGACAATGCAAATTGGCAAACTTATTAAAATACCGAAAGTGATAAAAATTCAGTAATGCACACGTCAAACGTGCTAGGGACGCCGCGAAGGTGGCTCTCCACCACCTCCGCCCGCTAATGCGCTCCACTCTCCCCCTGCGCACCAAGACCGCGCTTTATAAGACGTACGTCAGGCCTCACCTGACATATGCAGCGCCGGCCTGGTACGCCCTCACCCGGGAGACCCAAAGGACTGCCCTGCAAGTCGTGCAGAACATCGCCTGCCGGCAAATTACACAGGCCCCTACGTGAATTGAGATACGTGAGGAACGCTACCATCCAGTGCGATCTCCGTATCGAGAGCCTTGAGACTTCACTCACTTCTCCCCACTCCCCCAACCCGGGAAAGGATCCCCTAGAATGAGTCCTCATAGGGCTCCCCAAAGGACCGACCCATATTGATGGGTCGAGACTGAAAACCTCGGTGAAGAGGCAACACGCCCCGGTGCCGACTCCCCTCCCCCATGCAAGGGGAGAGAGAAGACTACTGTTGTTGTTGGAACATTCTATCCGAGGAGCTCAAGCGGACCACACCTCTGAAGTTTATAGTTTTGTTTAAATCAAGTCTACGATTATTGGAGTAAATAAATAGATATCATAAGCAATCATAAAAGTTTCATTGAAGAAGACAGCACCCCTCCTCTTATATATATTCTTTATTGTACTTTGTAAAAACAGTTATAGTATAAACAATATTGTTGGCAAAGGTAGACTTATTTCTAATAGAAATTTCTTCCAGACAACCTATGGGTATAAGAGCAAAAGTAAAAATTGTAAAAATGCAAGTATCTATATACACACAGATATAAACATACATATACATATATAAATAAAATACATAATATAAATATAGATTCACATGCACACATACATATATATAAATATATATATATCAACTATAAATATAGTATAATGATAAATCTTTATTACAAAATATGTCTGGTGACAGATGATTAGTTATTAACGGTAACTTTTCCTAAAAAGTACTTTTTAACTCTTGCCTTAAATATGTCTGCTGATGCACTCTGCTGAATTGATGTAGGTAATTTATTCCAAAGGAGGGCAGCTCATATTGAAAAGGATTCTTTTTCAAATCTTTTGTTACTAATAGGTATGTCCAGCAGCATGCGTAAGGCAAGGCCGGCCGGCGAGGCCTGGAACGGGTTGAGTTGGGAAGAAGGCTGAATCGGGAATTAAGGTTAGTAGGGGAATACGGATTATTAAGGATATTAAAAAGTGCAGAGAGGATGTGCATATCACGACGAAGTTGGATTGGGAGCCAATTAAGTTGAGCAGGAAAATAGGAAATGTGGTCGTATTTACGTAAGTTAAAAACGAAACGTATCGCCAGATTTTGTAGACGCTCTAGTTTATTAAGTTGCTCCTCAGTTACATCTAAATAGCATACGTCGGCGTAATCGAGAATTGGTAAGAGTAGAGATTGTGCAAGCATAATTTTGGTTTTGAAAGGGAGAAAAAATTGGAGACACTTGAGAGAATGATAGGAGAAATGCATACGTTTGCTGACTTCGCTAATTTGAGCTACCCAAGACATATTGCAGTCCATTGTTAAACCCAAATTTTTGACTTTGTCATGGAATGGGATTGAAACACCTGAGTACTGTATACCAGGTACTGATTTCCAGTCTATTTTTGATCTTAGTCTGCTACTACCAATAATGATGGCTTGTGATTTATTTGGGTTAACTAAAAGGCCAAAACATTGAGCCCAAGATTCGACAGCAACAAGATCTTTGTTTAAGCAGGCAACAGCCTTGGATAGCTCAGTCAGATCAAAGTGCCTATACAATTGCAGGTAATCTGCATACAGATGAAAGGGAGAAGAAAGAACATGAGAAATGTTATTAATAAAAATTGAGAAAAGCAGAGGAGAAATTACGCCGCCTTGAGGTACGCCAGCAGTGATATCTAGCCAATCTGATGAGACATCGTTGGCTATAACACACTGCTGACATCCGAAGAGATAAGCATAAAACCAGTCCAGTGCTGTAGAAGAAACATTAACTGCACGAAGAATACCAAGAAGGATGTCAAAATCGACCGAGTTGAAAACACTGCTGAAGTCCAGTAAAATTATTGCAGTGAGCTTGGTATTATCCATTGCCCATCGAATGTCCTCCGTGATATTCAGCAGCGCGCCAACCGTTCTGTGGGAAGGACGAAAACCGGATTGGAAAGGACATAAGAGATTATTGGATAGTAGGAACGAGTATAATTGGTTGTGGACAATAGACTCATACTTTAGATAGAATGGTAAGTATGGAAATAGGACGATATTCTTTGGGAGAGGTAGGATTAGGGGTTTTAGGTAGAGGAATGACAGAAGCCTTCTTCCATAATGAGGGAAAAACATTGCAAGCCAGTGAGAAGTTAATGATATGGGTAATAACTGGTGCAATGTCATCCAGCACAGGAAGAATCATATCTAATGACAATCCGTCACAACCAATTGCCTTCGTAGATATAGAACGGAAGCCCTTCTTGACAACATCCTCCGTTACAGCTTTAAAAACACAAGGTGAGCAGTCTGGAGGGACTACATAAGATAAACGTGTGAGAGTATCAGCTTTGATCTGAGCATTCATAGTTATAGGAGCTTTACTGCAGTAATTGTTTAAACTATTAAGATCCAAGGACACTTGACTAGTGTCCGTGGTTTAGCCTACGCCTAATGACTGTAGGAATCTCCAGATTTGTGTTTGACAGAGATCCTGAATTGTGGAGTGAATAAAGCGACGTTTAGCATCCCTACACATTCTGTTGCAGATATTACGCAATTTCTTCTATGCATTTAGATTCTCCAGGGATGGATATTTTTTGTTCTTTAATTTGGCTTTGTCGCGTTTGAGCATGGATAGTTCTTTTTATCACCTGCGTTAGCCAGGGAGCAGGTGCATGTTTGCGACGTACAGGCCTTGCAGGGGCATGGACATCGTATAATTTAATCAGTTCAGTAGTTAGCGATTCAACCATGCTATCAATGTTATTGGCTTTTAATACAGATGACCAATTAATATGTTTAACATCTTCTCTCAAACGTTCCAGGTCCATATCCTTAAAAACGGTTATTTAGTCTTTTTGTTTAAAGTGATATTTTTTTAGTATATTTTCTTAAGTAATACAATAAAAATGACATCTTAATACTATCTTAACTTATAATGACCCCAAGCTAATGTATCTATTGAGTGATGAATAATGCAAGAAAGAGCAACATTACACTGTGACGTAGGTTCGTCATTAGCAATTCGGGAAAGTGTGCGAGCGAGCTTAATGACTAGTGGGAATTTAATTAATCGAAAAGCTGTCTTTGGAACGGTTAGAGATACAGCTCTGGGACCCAGCGCAATCGATTCAAATGGGGGCTTAACATTTTTTTTTTTTAGTTTGGACGCACTGACGAGTCGACTCGCGGGGTCTGGCACACTTCCAAAAAAACGTATTTGTTAAATACATACTACTAATATATAATTATAATAAATAATTATGAAAACAACAATAAACTTACATAGACAATATATTTTAAAAATATATACATATAACTTTTATAAGGAAAGAAAGTAGTCTTGGAGACGACACTTAAATATAGTTACTGAGCGAGACTCATGTATTTCCCGCGGTAGAGTATTCCACAGGGTTGCAGCTTTGACTGTAAAGGAGTTGCCATAGGTGTGTGTGCGACTGAATGGCAGTTATAGTTTATTGTCACTGCGATCTGAGGTTGAGAGAATGGTTAGTGCCGAGAAAGCAGAACCGTGATTTAAGGTATTCAGGAGTGTGAGCGTGGAAAAGGATAGTACAAAGGAGTGTAAGGATATGGAGATTACGACGGTGCTCCACTGACAGCCATTTAAGTCGAATCCTGTGCTCAGTGACATGATCATATTTTTTAAATGAGAATATGAACCTAGTGGCCATATTTTGCAATCGATCCAACTTATTAAGGCGAGCTTGAGAAAGGTCACAGTAGCAGGCATCACCGTAATCTAGAAGAGGAAGGAGGAGAATTTGGGCAAGGATTATTTTAGTTTTTGTAGGAAGGAGCTTTTTCCATATTCTCAAACGACAGATGACATGTTCGTGTGGCAATGTGTGACAAAGTGGCATGTTCGTTCACTTTGTACATTGAAATTGACTACGTGTCATTATTATGTAAACTTATAATTTATATACTTATTTTCTAAATTTAATATTATATTTTATTTGCATTTCGAATTTTATTTATAATTCATATTTTACTTACATTTTATATTTTAATTTATGTTTCGCTAAGTACTATAATACATATAACGTGACACGTTGAGGTGTCTCTATTTGGGCTTCTGTATTTATCATTTTATTCCTTATATTTCATTGCGGTTCCGTAAATTTTTATATACATAACTGAGAAGATTTCATCTTTATCACTTCTTTTTTATCATCATTCTCAAAACTTCAAACACATAATTAATATTTCCCATTTTAATGTTTCTTTTTAGTATTGAGTATATTTTATCAAAATGTCAGAGGACTTCGTACCAAAAGTAGACAATTTTATAGTAACTTGCTGAATAGTAATTATAATATAATCTGTTTAACCGAATCTTGGTTGTTAGACGGCATTTTTGACGAAGAAATTTTTGATGCATGATATCGCAATGATCGTAACTATGGGCGTTTGAAAGTAAAGATGGGCATGGGGTTGTACCCTTATTGCTGTACGGCAAGGATGTGCATCTATAGACATTCGGCACTTTATCGCACCACCCGAATTACCCGACGCAGATATTACATCTATTAATTTAGTGCTTGGTCAGGGTTTATCTCGCAAGAATCTACACCTATTTTGTTGTTATTTCCCTCAAAATGCTCATCGATGTGATTCTGAAGCTCTTTTCTTTGAGCACATATCTGATATGTTTATTAATAATCCTCATGAAAGCTTCGTTGTACTGAGCGATTTCAACATCAGAGAAGCCATATGGTCCATGCAATCTGACAGCCGCCTAACTATCGAGAATGTCTCTGATAACAATTTAATTTTACAATGATTTGCATTCATGACTTTTACTGGATTAAGTCAATATAATTTTATCTTTAATAATAACGACAGACCTTGTATTGTCCAATGTATTTTGTGAGGTTGAGAGAACTGCCCTTTTGTCATTACCAGAAGATAGTCATCATCCAGCCATTCTTGTTAGTCTAGAAATAGAATTATATATTAAATCATAAAAACTTGAAAGAAGCTTCACGCATTGTACCTCTTTTTTTGTGATGCTAATTATGAGACTATTAACTCCGAGCTAAGTAAAATTAATTGGATCCAGCAACTTTCATCTGATAATGTGACGGATGCAGTAGACAAATTTTATACTATTGTAAATAATATTATAGATACCTTTGTACCAACTAAAACAGTTTATAATAACAACAAATATCCCCCTTGGTATTCTAAACGATTCATAAAATTGGTTAATAAAAAATTAAAAACACATAAAAAATGGAAAGTTTATGGAAGGATTAGTGACTACGATAGATTTTCAGAATACCGACGAGATACAAAACGATTGGAGATGGAATGCTATGATCTCTATATAGTTAAAGCGGAAGGTAACATTCGTTACAACTCAAAACAATTTTGGTCTTTTGTTAAAAGTAATCGTGTCAATAATTGTATTTCAAATAGTATGATCTTAGATGATCAAATTAGCTCCGACGGCCAGGTTATCGCCAATATGTTTAACTCCTACTTTCACTCAGTCTTTGAAGCTGATACAGGTATTCTAAAAGATAAGATTAACTCAACTGCCCAATACAACTTATGTATCAGTAATATACTCGTAAACATTAATCGTAATACTGTAGAAAAATACTTATCAAACCTTGACTTTTCCAAAGGTAGCGGATCTGACCAATTACATCCTACCTTTTTAAAACGATATAGTACACAAATTTCTATCCCTTTACACATACTTTTTACAAAATCTTTACAGTCAAGATTATTACCACCAATTTGGAAAAAATCCATCATTGTTCCAATTCTTAAAAGCGGGGCCAAGGAAAACATAAAAAGTTATCAAAAATATCTGTTATACCAAAATTGTTAGAAAAAAATCTATGTGATAATTTATTTCCTATCATACGACCTTTATTAATTCCACAACAACATGGATTTATTAATAAACGCTCAACGGAAACAAATCTCCGTGAATTTCTGGAGTCAGTGCTCTATTCTATGAATTGTGGGATATCAAGTAGATGTTATTTACACAGATTTTTCCAAAGCATTCGATAAAATATCTCACTCATTGTTAATTCATAAAATTAAATAGGCAGGTATTCATGGCGATCTTTTAAGATGGCTAGAATCCTATCTGCGTAACAGAAGTCAAGCGGTTGCTGTCAAAGGGTACATTTCTAGCTTTGTCCCAATTACCTCTGACGTGCCACAGGGTTCCCACCTTGGACCTCTTCTCTTCAACATTTCTATAAACGATATTATAAAATCTTTTCATGATTCTAATATACTTCTGTATGCTGATGATACAAAAATTTTTAAAACCATAAAAGTATATGAGGATTGTGAAAAACTACAAAGAGATCTTGTTAGTTTTAAGAAGTATTGTGAGTCAAGTGGATTATTCCTGAATCTTGACAAATGTCATGTAATAAATTTCTCTAGAAAGAAGATTCCAATTTCATTTGATTATAAAATTTATAGTAAAAAACTGTCAAAAGTATCTGTTGTTAAAGATCTTGGTGTATTATTAGATTCTGGTCTCTTATTCGACAGCATGTAGTTAACATAATTGGAAAGCAGAAAAAAGCATACAAAATGCTAGGTTTCGTATTTAGACAAGGAAGAGATTTTAAGGATATACGTACTTTTAATATTCTATATGTCGGAGACGGTTATTAGTACGGACCGATAACTGAACGAAGCACGAGTTCCGGTGGATGGCAGCACCGTCGCAGTGTTGCGATTGGCTCGTGCTACAACAGAGCCTAGCCGGTGGGGTGACGTCGGACCAAGATGGACTCACGATTTGGTCGTCATCGGGATCGGTTCTCCTCCAAGCTAGGAACTGTTACCTACGTTTAGTTATAGCCGTGTTCATAAAATTGTGAATTGTGTTTGTGTTAATTGTGTTCTCTTTGTCTCTTTGTTCGATTACCCATTTTATACGCCCATTATGTCAAATGACGAGGTTAATAATACGGCCTTGCCGACATCAGAAGTGGGATCTAATCGAGCAAATGAAGAACCACGTGGCGATAGCTTAGATACCGCACAGTGGCGAATGATGTTCGAAATGCAAAACGTTATATATAACTCTTATGTCAAAAGAGTTATATATAACTCTTATGTCAGATCTTACCTAGAGTATGCTTCTCCTGTTTGGAATTCTCAGTATAAAAAGTATATACTCGCAATCGAAAATGTGCAAAATAAATACTTACGGCGATTAAATAATAAATTTGATTCAAACGATATTGAAAAGCTGAATATCTCAACATTAAAAGGACGCAGAGAATATAGGGACCAAATCTTTTAGTTCAGGATTCTACAAAATCTTATTGATTCCAGTTATTTATTAAGTAATATTCACATTATATGTCCACCCTTCAGTACCCGCATTAAAGACACCTTTTATGTTCCTGTTCGGAAATCTAATTACGCTAAAAATAGTTTTGTAATACGATCTTGTAGAATTTATAATAAAAATTACAGCAAAGTTGATATCATCTCAGTAACATTAATCAATTTCGTAAAGGAATTATGGATAAAAATTACCAAACTTAAAAGATGTAAATTTTTCTCTATTTCCTCAAATTTGTTTTGTTTTTTTTTTTTTAAATATTGTAATTAAAATAAGTTAGCCTTTTTTTTTGATTAAGCAATTATTATTGCACTTATTAAAATTTACATTATTTTACGAGATAAATAAATATAACACAGTATTAAATTTTTACAGTTAGTATTTATTACTATAAAATAATTTCTTAACAAAATGTATTCCGTCAAAATTTCTAAAAGTTTCAATTTACCTTCATTTTATTTTATCATATTGCTAACCTTTATTTCAATAATAATGCTATTGTATAAGAAATTAAAATATTTTTATTACACTATAGTAATAATTTCACTTACATAATCACGAATATATTGAAAACAAAAATATAAATAATAATAACAAAAAGTACAAATAAGTCCGGAACGGACTTATTTGTACTTTTTGTTATTATTATTTATTGTAGATAGCGCGGCACGGAGTTTCGGTTAGCTTTCGCAGATGATAACCGGCTAAAAAAAATAGTTTGGACATTCAAGAACATCATAACTGTTCAAGAACATCATTACTGTTTTTATATTGGTAAAATATAATATTCAAGAACATCATTACTGTTTTTATATTGGTAAAATATAATTTTTATAAGTTGAAAATGTCAAAATTTGAGCCAAGTAAGCCTCATTTGCGGGAAATATTACTTTACTTCTTTAATTTAAAGAAATCTGCTGCTGGGGCGCATAAATTGCTCGTAGAAGCATATAGTAAGGGTGTTTTGAGTGAGAGAACGTTCTCTCACTCAAAACACCCTTACTATATGCTTCTCTCTCGACACGTGTCGAGAGTGGTTTCATAAGTTTAAAAACGGTGATTTCGACGTAGAAGACAAAGATCGCAGTGGAAGGCCAAAAATCTACGAGGATGCAGAATTGGAGGAATTATTGGAGGAAGATTCATCTCAAGCACAGAGCTTGCTCTAACATTAGAAGTCACTTAGCAAGCAGTTTCACATCGTTTAAAATCATTAGGAATGATTCATAAACATGGAAATTGGGTTCCGTACGAATTAAAGCCGAGAGATATTGAACGCTGACTACGCTTAAGTGAAATGCTGCTAGCTAGACATAAAAAAAGGGTTTCTTACATCATATCATAACTGGTGATGATCCAAAAAGAAGAAAATCATCATCATTACCTGGTCACGCGTCAACATCAATAGCAATACCAAATATTCACGGAAAAAAACTTATGCTGTGTATTTGGTGGGATCAGCTAGGTGTAGTGTATTATGAGTTGCTTAATCCGAGCGAAACAATTACTGGAGCCCTCTATCGAACACAATTGATGAGATTGAGCCGAGCTCTGAAGGAAAAACGCCCTTAATACTACTCTAGACACGAAAAAATTATTCTTCTGCATGTCAATGCTCGTCCACATGTCGCAGCTCCCGTGAAAAAGTACTTGGAAACACTTGATTGGGAAATGTTATCCCACCCGCCGTATTCACCAGACATTGCACCGTCCGATTATCACCTGTTCCGGTCCATGGCACACGATCTGACGGCGCAGCGGTTCACTTCTTATGAGGATACCAAAAATTGGGTTGATTCGTGGATAGCCTCAAAAGACAAGGAGTTCTTCACACGTGGGATTCGAATGCTGCCTAAAAGATGGGAAAAAGTGGTTTCAAGTGATGGGCATATTAAATAAATTTATGTTACCGTTCTTCTATAATAAATATTTAATTTGTGTTAAAAAACGGCGGAAACTTATTTGTACTCCTATACAAAAATCCACACCTTTTACAATCGTGTCTTTATATTGCAGTGAAGCCGGGTATAAACTACTTTTTTTTTTAACATCCAGGTGACCTGCAATCTGCCTAGTCCAGGAATTTAGCTGGTGGTTTGTATTAATTACAATAAGGGAAATTAATGGTATACGTCCAGTGGCGTATGCGCATATACTTTAGTAATCTTCTATGAGATCTTATTCTAAGACGGGAGTAAGTCTTGAGAGACTCTTCTTTTTAAACGCTTAAAGAAACGAGTGCAAATCATTAGGCTATTTGCGAGTTCGTTGGGATGATTTTGTATACGTCGAGAGTACGATTGTAGTTTGTTTGTAATCTCCTGTTTCACTGTGGGTATCTTTTAATCTCGATGCAGCTGAGCATTTGTGATAAACCATGGGGCGTTAGTTATTATGCGAAGAATTTTTGATTGGAAGCGTTGTATTATATCCAGGTTTGATTTACTTGCGGTTCCCCAGATTTCCGCTCCATAAGACCATAACGGTTTTGGAATTATATTATACAGGAGTATTTTGTTGTTCAATGAGCTTTGTGTCCTAAGAGCCAATAAAGCTTGCGAAGCTGTACGCTTACTGTTATTGTTAGCTTTTCTTTTCGTGAAGATGTGTTTTTTTCATGTAAGGCATCTGTCTAAATATATGCCCAGATAGTGTACCTCTTCCGATTAGGGAATTGTTACTCCATTAAGATGGACGGTAGTGCAAGTATTGTGTTTAAGAGTGAAGGTTATATGCACTGACTTGGCTTCATTCGCCTTTATTCTCCAGTTTTTTAGCCAGACAGATATATTTTTGAGGCTTCTCTGTAGGATTTCTAAAGCGATGACTCTGGGTTTTTGTGAGATGCGATGAGAGCAGTATCGTCGGCAAATGTCCCTACAAGAACTTCTTCAGTGGTTGGTAGGTCAAAGGTGTATATTAGAAAAAGAACAGGGCCCATTACACTTCCCTGCGGGACACCTGCCTTTATTTCGTGAAGACATGTTCTATCCTCTCCATGTTTAAAAGTGGCTTTGTTGGAGGTATGATTTAATGATGAGGTAATAATTAATAGATAGAGCTTGTCTAATCTTATAAAGAAGACCCTTATGCCACACTCGATCAAAAGCCTGTGATACGTACTGTATCTCGTATATCGAGAAATACAGCAGAACAATACTTCTTGTGTTCGTATGCATCATGTATCTTTTCGACCAACCGATGGACCTGTTCTATGGTACTATGAGCCTGACGGAAAACAAATTGGTGAGATGGAATTAGTTTGCATTTAGCAAGTTCGGTAGCTAAGCGTTTTAGGTTTTTTATTTCAAGAATCTTTGATGCCACAGGCAGTAAGCTTATCGGACGGTAAGATGAAACGTTTTCCGGATCTTTACCAGGTTTAAGAAAGAGAAATATTCAAGCTAACTATGCTAAAAATTTCAGCTACTTTCCACTGTGGAGGTACGAATTCTTGTCGCAAGATCGCGTTGAAAATGGCAGTTATTAACAGAATCGCCGAATAGGAGAGTTCTTGCATAGTTTCGGTTGTTATGAGGTCGTAACCAAGAGCTTTATTTAGGAAGAGTTTTCTGATTGTTGAGTGTACTTCTTAAATTGTAAATTTTTTTATTGGTGGCAAAGGCTGGTAGGGTTCTGAAAGAACTTTCGTTACCTCATTTACTTTGTTCGAGCCAGAAGCTGAATTTGGGGTAAACACTCGTGACAGGTTTTCTGCAAACAATACAGACTTCTCAGCATCACTCTTAGCCCAAGATCCATTGTCGCGACGTAGTAGTGATTGAAATACAGTTGGTCTCTTGAGAGATTTAGTTACTTTCCACAAATAGTCTGTTGCAGGCGTTGCATCTAACCTATTTAACCGACGTTCTACATCATTGTTTAATAAATAATTTCGAGAAGGATCTTAACTTCTTTGATAAGTATTATATATTTAACTTGCTTTTGTCTTTTGCGTGTTGAGTAAGTTGCCACTGTTTTCTAGCTTGTCTCTTTTTTTTGGATTATATTAATCTCTATTTGTGGGTAGTTAGAATAGTGCCCACTATTGCTTTGTGGTTGTACTGGGGAGTAGACTCCCAGGCAGTTGACTGTATGCATTTGAAGATTTCTATAGCTGCAGTAATATCGTTATTCGATTTAAGAGGTTACCGAGTTTTTTTTAATGAATTTTCTAAAGTATTCCCAGTTAGTGTTTTTGGAGTGGAGTTTAAAGGGCTTAGCAACTTCAACAAAGTCGTTTTGCAATTGGGCTACTATGGCTGTATGATCAGAAGATAGGTCGTATGTTGAGTAACAGTGAAAAGCCGTCGTTGCAAGTCCCCTGATTTTTTGGGTCCGTTGGCCAGTATGTAGGTTTTCCCATCGATTTACCGCCAAGGTTAAGCTTTTGGACTGTTTTCATAAGTTCGCGCTCTTTTGTAGTGGTAATTCGTGAGCGCCAATTAGTATGTTTGGCGTTATAATCATCTCCAGCAATAAATCTGTTACCAAATTGGTTAAAAATTGAGGTATATTGTTCAGTGTTTAAGTTATGCTTGGGAGGAATATAAAGGGCTGATATCAGTACTGGGTCATTTGAGCTTTCAATACTGATGGCTTGAATTTCGTCACTGCTAATAGAATTAAGCAGGTGGTGTTTAATGTTGATGACGAGTATTGCGGATCCTGCGTGTGCTGTACCGTCTGGGTGGCTTGTGTGATATAGGGTATACTTTGGTACTTGAAAGTGTGTATTGGTAGCGAAATGCGTTTCAGAAATTAGCATGAAATCAATGTTATATATGTGTATAAGGCTAAATCTCAATTTTATCTTGGTGAAAATAAACATGTGTTGCTTCTGAAAACAAAGTTTTTATTTCGTTACTTTTACAATAAAACGGTGCTGAAACATCGTAATTAAACACAAATTAATAGTAAAACCTCACCTGAAAACAAAGAAACGACATTTAAAGTTTATTTTCCACTATTTTAAGTTCTTTTGAGTTAAAACACTTCACAATATAAAATTCGCCATTTCATGCGTTCCTAACCTCAAAATGTCCAACCAGAGTGACAATGACGTTTCGTTCAACGCGCAACGCTCCAAATTTAAAGAAAGAAAGCTGCTTTCTTTACATCTCCCCCCCGTGGGGAAAAATTCATCCGTGAATTTTCTCTTCATGTCCCTTCTATTCTTCTATCCCATCTTCTAAGTTTTGTACTGGGATTAGTTTTGAAATATGGAACAGGTTAGACTCTGTTTTCCTGTGTCCTACATCTATCTCGTATATTGTATTTGATTTCTTCTCTCGAATCTTATATGGTCCAATTCTTAGTTCGTCTAATTTTTTTCTATTTAGTTTGTTCCCATTTTCTACATATACTAAATCTCCAATTTTAAATTCTTTATTCTTTCTGTTTTTATCATAGCGTATTTTGTTGTATTTGTGTGATTTCAAACTATTATTCAGGGCAATTTCTTTAGCTTCCATCCAGTCATTATGTGTACATTCTTGTCGTAGTTCTTTAGGCAAAACAGTAACATCTATACCATATAATAAGTAACATGGTGCATATCCTGTTATAGAATGAATAGTCCGGTTATATTTTTCTACACATTCATGTGCTATTGTAGTCCACGCCTTTTTCTTACCATCTCTATTAATTTTGCATCTTATCTTGTTTACTAAGGTCTGATTCAACCTTTCATTTAGGCCATTCGAAAATGGAGCGTTCACAGCGGTAAATATCATTGTTATTTTCTTGTCATTTAGGAATTTCTTGAATTCTTTAGAGTTTATTCCTGGATACTGGTCAGTAAGGAGTAATCCAATTTCTTCCGTTTCAGTGACTTTATTTATTAGTTTTATGAAATCGTGTGCACTCTGGGTTTTTGATGTTATTATAAATGCGTATCTAGTGAAGTGATCTACTAAAAGATGAAGGTATTTTTACGTTGACCTTGATCCGCCAAAACCTCCAATTGTGTCTATTGATACTATTTCAAAAGGTCTTGTCGCTGGGTCTAAATGGGACATCAAACCATATTTGTCCTGTCCTCTACTTTTATTTTTTATGCAAATATCACAGCTTCTACATATCTCTTTTATATTCTTTGTTAAATTTTTTGTTACGTATAATGAACTAATAGTCCTTAGCATTTGTCCAATTCCAATATGACATAGTTCTTCATGTATTTGTTTTATAAGTCTTTTACTGAATTCTTCTGTTATTATTATTTTCTCCTTGTTTCTTATTTTTTTGTAGTATATGTTATCTTTTTTAATTAATTTGTTTTTATTTCTTTGTATCTCTTCATTTATCTTTTGATCTGTTTTTATATCTTTTAAAGTAATCAAATTTACAATTTTTAACTGTTCTTCTTTATTATCTTCTGGTTCCAAAACAGGGTTCCGACTTAAACAATCCGCTTCCAGATTCTCTTTTCCTGGGGAATATTTGATTGTAAAGTCATATTGTGAAAGGTAGTATGTTAAATCACCCAGTTCTTTATCTGTTCTGGCTTTTAAGTTCATATTCTCTAACGGTTTATGGTCAGAGTAAACTGTGAAAGGTTTACCTATTAACCAATACTGCCAATATCTCAATGCTTCTTTGATAGCCAAACATTCTAAAAATATCGCTTTTTTCTTTTTTTGTGCTTCATTAAGTTTTTTTGAAAAGTAGGCTACTGGTTTCTCTTCACCATTTGTTTGTATCTGTTTTAAAATTGCTCCAACACCCTCTATCGATGCATCAGTATAGATATTGATTGGTAAATCTTGATCAAATATTGCCAGGATTGGTTGTGAACACAAGAGTCTTTTTATTTCTTCAAATGATTTTTGACATTCTTCGGTCCAATTAAATTTTTGATTTTTTCTAAGTAAGTTATGTAGTGGATCTAGTATTATTGCGCTTCTTGGTATGTATTTGTGGTAAAAATTTACTTTTCCTAAAAATTGTCTCACATTCTTCTGATTTTTCGGTACTGGAAAGTTTTTTATTGAAATAAGGTTGTCCTTCAATGGTTTTATCGAGTTATTTTGGATGATGTGTCCTAGATATTTGACGGAATCTGATGCAAATGTACATTTTGTAAACTTTAATCGAAATCCTTCTGTTTCAATGGCTTCCAACAATTGCTTCAAGTGACTCATGTGTTCTTCAAATGATTCTGAAAATATTAGTATATCATCTATATAATTCACGGCAAAATCAGTAAGTTTATATTTTCTCAGTATATTACTTAGTATTCGTTGAAATATTGCAGGAGCTGTCTTCAGTCCGAATGGTAGACAAGTCCATTGGAAGTGTCCTTCTTGTGTTACAAATCCAGTCTTCCTTCTGTCTTCTATTCTTAAGGGTATCGACCAAAAAGCAGAGTTTATGTCTAGACTTGTAAAATATTTGCAGTTCCTTGTTTTTATCATTAGGTCTTCAATCAATAGGAATGGTTGCGCTTCCGGTACTACTATTTTATTTAAATCTCTGAAGTCTGTACAAAGTCTTGATTTTTTATTTTCTTCCTTCTTAAATGCCAGAGTTACTGGTGCTGCAAATGGACTGTAGGATTCTTCTATAAGATTATTATCTAATAAATTTGCTATCTGTTTCGCTATCTCTTTTTTGTCTTCTAAAGTACACCTATAAGGCCTTTTGCTGCAGTATTTGTCCACTAATAGATCTATTCTTGCTTCATATCCTCTAACTGTTCCTACATCATATTTGTCTTTGGCAAATACTGATTTATGTTCCTGTATCAAATTATAAATTTCTTCTCTTTTATTTTCATCTAAATGATTGACTTTTATTTCAAAATCCTCTTCCTTTATATGCTCATTAAAATTTATCTGGTATTCTTCTTTGTCTTCATTTTTGTTTTCATTGTCTTTTTTTATTTTCTCTTCATGCAAGTCTTGTTTTTGAGTTACTTCCAACTTCTCATTTTGTACTAACTTGTATTTCTGTATCATGTCTAATCCAATTAGAAAATCATGTTTGAAGTTTGGCTCATCAATGATAAAAACATCCACTTTTTCTTCTATCTCAAAAATTTTTATTTTTAATTTTGTCAAACCACTTGTCTTAATTAACACCATTAATTGTTTGTAAATCTGTCTTATTTAAACCATTTTTGTTTGTTTTTAATTTTAATAATTTGATATTAATCAGAGAAACATTTGAACCTGAATCGTATACTGCATTTATTTCAAATGTCTCATTTATTAGGAGTTTGACTATAATTAATGGTGTCACAATCAGTTTTTTTGTTCTGTCTCGTTCAATTCTGCTTCAATAACTGAGTTATTAACATGCCTTATATTTTTTCTATTGAACTTCTCATCATCTTTTACCTTGAACCAGCATAACGTCTCAGGGTGGTAGCGAGTACCTTTGTTCAACTTTTCACATGTTTTGCATGGAGTACGTTCTTCGTTCCTGTTATTTGTCTTTTGGTTTTCATACTTTCTATAAAACACATTCTTATTTTTGTTTACTAAATGTTCATATTTCCTCACTTCATTAAATAAACCAACGGTATCTATTATTGTTTCTCTATTTATCTTCTCTAGTACAAACCCCGGCAAACCAGCTGCAATCAGATCCACCAGTGTACCTGTATCTATTGATCTTCTCATGTCCAGTAAAAGTTTTTCTTTTTTAATAGCATAGTCCACCAATGAACCATCCCTGTATTTGAAATACAGCGCAGAAGTAACTTGGTTCCAGCCTTGATTTGCAAATGTTTCACAGAATTTATTTTTCCATATTGTCCATTCCGATTCTAGTGTTAATTTTATAATCATGGAATTGTACCAATCAACACAACTTTTATCCATAAATAGTCTGAGTATGTCTATTTTTTCCTCATCCTCGATTATGTTGAAGCGTAAACACTCCTTCTCAAAAATATCCATCCATTGGTTTGGGTTTGGATTTTTGCTAGTGAATTTTTCAATTACAAACTTCTCTGCGATCAACTTTAGACTTCGTGTTTTTTTGTCTTCTCTGTTTTCAATTACTTTTTCGAGTAATGATTCCAGTGATTTTGTATCCTTCTCTACACCTCCGGAGGCTTGTTCAATCTCTTCGAGGTATTGGTCTGAAAACTGTAAATTTCCATCTTCATCAATATAAACTTGTTTTAACTCCTCGGTCATTGTTATCCATACTTTCCGTGATTGATGTCTTTTTTTAATGCTATTTTTGACTTTATTGTATGCAGTTGTCTTTATCAGTTCTTTATGTAGACCGACAGGCTGTAACTCCTCTGGTATAGCAAATATCTTTTCATCTTTTGTTGTGATTGAGGTTACACAATAGACATTAGATTTTCCGTCATTCGCCTGCAATATTTTAAATTCAAATCGTAGCTGATCCATAGTTCTCTCCAATATAATCAATATTTCAATAAACAAAATGTCGTTTTATAAGGCTAAATCTCAATTTTATCTTGGTGAAAATAAACATGTGTTGCTTCTGAAAACAAAGTTTTTATTTCGTTACTTTTACAATAAAACGGTGCTGAAACATCGTAATTAAACACAAATTAATAGTAAAACCTCACCTGAAAACAAAGAAACGACATATAAAGTTTATTTTCCACTATTTTAAGTTCTTTTGAGTTAAAACACTTCACAATATAAAATTCGCCATTTCATGCGTTCCTAACCTCAAAATGTCCAACCAGAGTGACAATGACGTTTCGTTCAACGCGCAACGCTCCAAATTTAAAGAAAGAAAGCTGCTTTCTTTACATGTGTAAGAAAGATATTAATTCTTGAGTATGGTTTGATAGCCCATTGGCATTCCACAAGCCAAGGAAAATGGGTTTAAATGGTCTTAATCGCGGAGGGGTAAGATGGGCTGCCAGCCTCCTTCCTGAGTAAAATCCTGAGTACACCTGTGTGGGGCTGAACGAAGTTCAGTCATAAAGCTCAATAATAGGTTTGTCATGGTGGTCATTTGTTGCAATGTATAAACTACTGGTGTCTTTTTTATGTTTGACGAAATTGTAAAAATGTTTAGGATTTTTTTTAATATTGTTTTCTACATTCACAAGATATTGGTTGTAAGAATTACACGCAAGTTCAACACATCGTTTGCTCAAAAGCTTAAGAGTTATTTCGTCTCTAGGATTGTTCAATAGTTTTGTACCTTTTCAGTATATTTTTCTTAGGGAACACTTAGGTATAGAGAGTGGCACAAATTTGTCTATACTGGGTTTTAAAATATCGCGAAACCTGTTTACCATACTACTACTACTGAAGTACAATAAAGAAATTCTAAAATTGTTGATCGCTTCAAAATTTGATTTATAGAAATTTCGAAGTTTTATAAGATTGTTATGAGTTAAATGTGTTGGATTTTCGATGGAAAATTCGATAAGAATAGGTGGATGCAGTGATAGTGATAGTGATAGAGCATTAATAACTTTACAGTGTGAATTATCTGTGAGAACTAAGTCTAGTATTTGATTATTACAGTTGACAATATGATTAAATTGAAAAAGATTATTATTATTGACATACGGAAGACAGTTGCTGCCAGTTTATGGAGCCAAGATTAAAATCCCCTACTAAGCAAGTATTTAATTCGTGCTCTTCAGAAACTCTGTAACAGTTGAACAGGAATTTTTCGAGCAGAGTTTTGCCTGGCAGGTATACCCCACAGATGACCAGTCGATGAGATTTATTATAATGTGGTATATCCACAGTAACCCAAAGATCTTCGCTCTTCATTGAGTCTGTCAATATTTAATTGCCTTGGATTTAAGTTTTCTGGATACGGCTATAAGAACGCCTCCCCCATCCTTCTTTTCTGTAAAGCGATTGTATTCTTTTCTGTATAGTGTTTACTTAGTCTCGTAAATCCGTATCAACTTTTTTATTATTTTTTAAATTAAATTAGTTTTTACTTATACGACACGTATTACACACATTAATTACAAAATATAATCTCAATCCTTGGTCCGCACATGTCGTAAAAAATTGCTATACGGAATTTCACATTTGTTTTATATATTTACTCTACACAGCCTAAGGCTGTTAATGTGATTAAATATATATAAGACAATGTGTCTATAGTTTATTTTATAATACAAAATAAAGAAATATTTATATTATGAATTGCAATTTTATGTAAATGCACATTCATTCTCCAGAACTCTCCCCGTGATATATGCGATAGAGAACGCACAACGAGGACACGTCTCTACGCAACGCCAAAGTGTCAAGCCCTGCACAGATTACCGGGTCCCCAACGATTCGAATGGCTCTGCGTTGTATGCGATCAAATGGTTCAAGCTGATACTGGGGTGCACCAGCCCAGAGGTGAGAACAGTACTCCATATGAGGCCGAACCTGAGCCCTAAACAGGGCCAACCGGTGTTTTGGCGTGAAGTACTGTCTCGCTCTGGCGATAACACCCAGTTTCTTCGAGGCCAACTTGGCTTTGCTTTCCAGATGATCGCGATACTGGCACTCACTCGAAACGCTAAGGCCCAATAAGGTGATACTGGGCGCGGCTTTAAGAAGAGTGTTCTTGAAAACTGGTGATACGACAAATGGGGTTTTCTTGGTGGTCAACGCGCATACTTGTGTCCTCAAGGGGTTGAATTGAACAAGGTTCCTTTCGGCCCATGAAGAGACATTCCCGAGGGATGCCTGTTGAGGCATCCCACGGGAATGTCTCTTCATGGGCTCTCTTAAGAAGACACAAGTTTTTTTCGGCACTCGTCAACGTTTTCCCGAGAAAGACCTGCGCGGCCGGAGTATACAGCGTCCACCGTACTATCATCTGCATAGCAATGAATGTTAGAGTCCACCAACATGTCATTGATATGCAGAAGAAATAGCGTAGGGGACAGCACACAGCCCTGGGGAACGCCAGCGTTCACGGGCATGTGATCGGAGCAAAAACCGTCGACAACGACTTTGATGCTATGCCCAGTGAGAAAGCTGGCGACTCACTTGCATAAATTCTCGAGAACTCATACGATGGAAGTTTTGCAAGGAGCGCCCTGTGCCACACACGATCGAAGGCCTTCGCCATGTCCAAACTAACTGCCAGGCCTTCTCCCTTGCTTTCCAAAGCAGCAGCCCAGCGATGGGTCAGGTAAACCAGAAGGTCACCAGTTGAACGACTATGGCGGAAGCCATATTGACGGTCGTTTATCAACTGGTGATCCTCCAGATACACCAGGAGCTGGCTGTTTATAATGCTCTCCATTACTTTGGAGAGCAGGGAGGTGATAGCGATGGGCCTGTAGTTAGCTGGATCGGAGCCATTGCCTTTCTTCGGGATCGGGTGGATCAGAGCGCTCTTCCACGTGTCCGGAACTACGCCGACGGAGTAAGAGTGCCGAAATAAACGCGTTAGCACCGGTGTCAACTCAGGAGCACATGCACGGAGCACTAAAGGAGAAATGCCATCCGGTCCACTCGACTTGTGGACGTCCAAGGAAGACAGAGCTCGCCGAACAGCTTTTTGACTGAATTTTATGTCTGGCATTGAGCTCTCGCACCGCGGGATGGTAGGTGGTGTGGTTCCTTGGTCATCCAAAGTCGAGTTCGAGGCGAAAAGAGTGCCCAAGACATCGGCTTTCTCCTTCGCCGTATGGACCAGGACGTCACCTCCTGTGCGTAGCGGCGGAAGCGAAGGCTGGCTAAA
>JAKGSA010001673.1:0-18400 GCA_033558755.1 Philaethria dido | reverse complement strand
GGAGCTCCGTATTTCGACGTATAAATTGCAAACATACTGTGAAATCCCGCGTAAAAACATTTGAACTCCACATATATAGTGCCAAACTGTGTTGTAAAAACGTGAAATCCATGTATGAACTGTGAACTGTGACGAAATAAACTCAGTGCAAAAAAATAGTAAAAACTTTAGAGGTCATATGTCAATTGAGCATAGACAATTCACGACAGATTGTCAACGACAGATCAGTGCTACCAACCTAACAACCTTATTACGGTGCGTTCACAACAGCTTCACCTTCAATCCTTTTTCGACCAAATGAAAATAGAAATGTCAAAACAAACCGATGACATTATGACACGAATGGATGAAAAACTAGTTCCATTTAAATTGGAAATGCAAGAACTAAGGTCAGAAAATGAAAAGTTAAAGGAGAAGATATATAGTCTCGAAAAACATAAAAGACATAACAACTTAATTTTATATGGAGTAAAAGAAACTGAAACATCTGCTGTCAACCTTATCGAAATCATCAAAAAGAAATTTAAAGACAATCTAAATATTATTTTAGAAGATAGGGATGTAAACATGGTCAACAGAATTGGTAAAAAAGCGCAGAAAATGGTCGAAACAGACCAATCCTCCTGACTTTCGTTAACCTCTGGAAGAAAAACGAAATAGTATCAAATAAAAAGAAGCTAAAAAACGTGTATGTATCGGAAGACTATCCAAAAGAAATCCTCGATACGAGAAAGAAACTATTACCAAAACTGGAAGAGGAAAGGAAGAAAGGCAACTATGCATACATAAACTATGACAAACTAGTTATCAAACAGGGGAAACCAGGAAATGAGAAACGCAAAAGACAACCATCCACCTCACCTAATGTAATAGAACACCCTCATAAACAACAATTATTAGCAAAATCAAGTCGTACAAATGCTTTCGACGTAATGAGGAACAGAAGCAATTTTCTGTCATCTGCCAACTTACCAACTGCCCAGAAAGCATAGGATATTGTCATCAGCCACCGGAACAGAACTTTAAATAAACAAATACTCAAAAATAACAAACACAAAACATTCCCACACCCGACTTGTCCTCGTGGGGAATTAGACTACAACCCTCCACCAAATACTGAAATAAACCAATATAAAAAACAAACCCTTAAAATTTGCACCTATAATGTAAGAACCCTAGCATCAACAGAACGATTCCTTGAACTAACTAATGCCCTAAAAGATATCAACTGGGACATTGTAGGTCTTACACAGATCCGGAGAATGAGATGCAAGATCGAAGAGTATAATGACTTTATCTTTTGCTTCATTGGAGAAACTAAAGGATTGCATGGAGTAGGATTTATAGTCAAGAAAAAATATGAAAACAATATCACCAACTATATAGGAATCTCTGAAAGAGTAGCACTTTTACAAGTAAAATTTAAAAGTTTTTCCTTCATCCAAGCATATGCACCGATGGAGAGAGCATCAGAAGAAGAAATTGAAAAATTCTATAAAGACATTGAATGTGCTCACACCAAGACAGAAGGAAAGGTCATAGTCATGGGAGACTTCAATGCAAAAATAGGTTGTCCAAAAATAAACAACTATCCAGTATAGGGAAAACATAGTTATGGATTATGTAACGAAAGAGGAGAACGTCTCTTAAACTATGCCTACCAACATGAACTATCAATAATGAACACATTCTTCAAAAAGAAAGAGAGCCACAGATGGACATGGATTGATATCCATATCTAGTGATCTAGATCAAAAATTTAAAAATGAAATAGATTTTATAATGACAAACCGCAATGAACTTATTACTAATGTCGAAGTACTAAACAAATTTAAATTCTCTTCCAACCACAGAGTAGTGAGAGCAAGTTTAGTTGTAAATAGCCCAACAAACAGCAGAAAAACCTATACAACACCTCCTAATATACCCAAGACAGAGACAGAAATCAAAGAATATATCAATAATCTACAAACATGCACAGAAAGTATAGAAACAAATTGCATTGACATCCAAACATACTATAACATCCTAGAAAGAGGCATGACAGACAGCTTAAATTACAAGAACAGGGTACACCCTCATCAACACAAAATATTCTCTAAGGACACAATCCAACTTATAGAAAGGCGTACAGAGCTGCAACATACAAAAAACAAAACCAAAGAAATGAGAGAAGAACTAAGCAGAATTTACAGAGGCAAATAAGTCAATCCGTAAGGATTACAATAACCACAGATATCAGATTATCTCAAAGAACATCAAGAATTTTAGAAGTGCCAAAAAAGGATACAAAGAGCTAACAACACACAAGTCATGGATTCAAAAACTCGAACATAACTCACAAGAAACAAATTCTAGGAAAGATGTAATAAAACAAGCGACCAACTTTTACTTTACAAAGACTTATACAAGCAACAAAATAACTTTGAAACAGAAATACAAACAACTCACATAAATACAATGGACCGAATCAGACAAATCAAAGAATCCGAAGTTTTCGAACATATAAGAAAGCTGAAGACTGAAAAGAGTCCAGGACCAGATGGGATATGCAATGAGGTCCTAAAAATAGGAGCACCTATTCTAACATGCCATTTTACTAAATTGTTTAGTATGATACTAGAAGAAGAAAAAGTACCAAAACAATGGTGTACATCAGATATAATTCTACTTTACAAGAAGGGAAACTGCTTGGACATTGGGAATTATAGGCCAATAAGTCTCCGACAAAAACCGGTTACTTGAAATTCCTCTCCACTCTTCTTCCTTTTCCTCAAATTCCTTTTCTATAAAAGCTGCCCGCCTATGGAATAGTCTACCGCTTGAAATAAGATGCGCAAAAAGTTTATTTATTTTTAAAAAACTACTTAAGAATCATTATTTAAATATTTAATTTTGAGCCTTTGTTTGTTTATTTATTTTCTTTTGACACATATAATCTATATAATGTCTATTTATGTATGTATGTATGTATGTATGTATGTATGTATGTATGTATGTATGTATGAATGTATGTATGTATGTATGAATGTATGTATGTATGTATGTATGTATATATGTATGTATGTAAGTATGTATATAATTATGCATTTAGTTTGTATTTTTAATTAATATATATTTAATTTTTTAATATTTATATATGTAAATATCCTGTTTAGTGCACCGCCTACCACTACTTTATACAACTCCAATATCCAAAGGTTGCCTGGAAGAGATCGCTTTAAGCGATAAGGTCGCCTTATTGTACGCTATTACTACTTCTATGTTATTTCTTTATTTGTGTGCAATAAAGAATATTTGTATTGTATTGTATTGTAGAGGAGACGAAATAAACATAAAACTAGGAGTAAGACAGGGAGATCCACTCTCTCCGAAACTATTTATAGTAGTACTTGAATATATTTTTCAAAAACTAGGTTGGAAACACAAAGGAGTGTACATAAACGGACAGTATTTAAACCACCTCTTTTCGCTGATGATATTGTTGTAGTTGCTGAAAATGCCAAAGACCTAGAGGAAATGATGAGATCACTTGACTACGAAAGCTCAAAAATTGGCCTAGAAATGAATGTTAATAAAACCAAAATATTAACCAATAACAGAGAACGCCCGATAGTGATAAAAGATAACAACATAGAATACGTTAGTGAATACATCTATTTGAGTAAGCAAATCTCATTCACAAAACATTAAGTAATGAAGACGAAGTAACGAGAAGAATCAACACAACCTGGAAGAAATACTGGGCACTAAAAGAAATCCTAAAAGGGAACTATAGCTTACACATGAAAAGGACAACATTTGAAACATGTCTACTGCCCTGCTTGCTATATGGTTGCCAAACATGGACATATACAAATAAAATAAGGCACACGAATAAAAAGCAGCCAAACAGCAATGGAAAGGAGCATGCTAAAAATAAGAAGAATACACAAAATTAGAAATGAAATCATTCGTCAAAAAACTAAGCTCACTAAAGTGGAAATGGGCAGGACACATCTCACGATATCCAGACAGAAGATGGACAATTGAAGCCACACAATGGAAAGGACCAGTGGGGAAGAGAAATGTTGGCCGACAATAAAGACGGTGGGCTGATGACATAAAACAAGTCGCAGGAAACGACTAGATACTGTTAGGCAAAGACAGAGAGTCATGGAACAGGATGGAGGAGGCTTTTACCCAAATAGGGGTTCAAATCTTTAGAGATTTCCTTTAATTAGATCTTAATACCAATATTAAGTAATAAACTAACTAACAATACTAATTTCTTTATAAGCAAAAACTTACTAACATTTTAACAAACAGTGTAATCATCAAAAGAGATTTGAATAAATGGCTTATTTATTTATTAATAATAATAAATTTATTATTTCATCTAAAGTAGAAATAAATTTAATTCATAATTACAATTCTTTTAATAATTTGCATATAAATAAAGTATTTAAAGAATGAATGAACGATTTTGTTCTATTACGGACATATCGATAAGAAATACACCATTACTACATACGTGCAACACTACTGTAACGACTCGTTAGAAATTGCTACGCCCGTCGTTAACAATCGCACGGCGATGTTGACAACATTGTTTTCGAGAGTACGAATATATGTCATCGACATTATTGGATTGAATTTATATGTCCGACAAAAAGCGTCGTTTGTCCTAAGTCGACTATATCCATCCATTACAAATTCCAGTGTTTGTGTACTACATGCGTAATATCGATATTCATAGAGACAGAAAGTCGGCTCGATAAAAGAGCACTGTCGAAAACTGTGCAGTAGCTACTTTAAAAGTGCTGCTTCTCATTCGAACCAATTGGTGGTAAAAGCCCCCCCACAAAACCCGGTGAAGCTGCCGAGGCCAATAGGGCCAACAGCATACTACACAGTCGAAAAAAAAAAAAAAGAAATCGAAGTTTTATAAATATTTTTATTGTCAGAATAATTTAAATTGTAAATTACCAGTTTTAAGTTATATTTTGTTATATTTGAAAGGTTGTCCCTTTCAAATATAGAGTATAGAGAATTCTGTCAATTTGTAGACATAGGACCGCTTTGCTTCCTATATAAGCGTTTTAAGATGGCCGACCTTTTATGAGAACCCTGATCCGTTTTTGTTTCCCCTCTGGCCCCGCTGCCATCAGTGTAGTGTATCGTTCACCGCAAAGAAAAATTGATACTGTGTAGCAATTTGCTGGCTCAATTACATTATATCCCTTTAAACAAGTAAGTGTATTAAAATACTACCTGAGTGCGCTTATTTTGAGAAATTTTAAAGTGTTAAATGTAAAAAAATATATCTTTATACATTTGTAACTGTGACGCATAAAAGGAGTGTCTCTCGCAGCAGCCATTTTGCCCGAACCGGCGGCACGGTGTTGCGGTGCGGTCAGATATAATTCAAAGTGGTTAAATAGAATTTAATAGTTCGGTTCAACGATTCTTTCTCGTGTTCTCTATTTAAATTAACCTGACCGCTAGTATACGTAAATTTAGTGAATAATTCCACAGTAAGTAGGCTTTGGTTTTGATATGGTATAATTTTATACTAGCATCGAAATTTATAAATGATCTTGCTTTTAATGTAAATACAATTTTAAGTTGTATTTGAGTTAATTATCATGATTTTAACATATTCTTTTCTTTGTAAAATATCAGGAATATATTTTAAAATTTGTCTAATATAACATCAAGGTATTTCGTTAGTGCGTCGTAATTTTGTCGTTCCTACTCAGTCACGCCGTTATCTATGTCGATAACGATTTATGTCATCGAAATTACTAAATTTTAGAAAAAATTGCCTTAGCATCTTAATTTCTGTGTGAAATATATTAACTAAATCATTTTTACAATCTAATATTACTATCTATGTCGGCCCCATAACATTTGCCTTTAGGGAACAAACACATGCCTATATTGAGTTAAAACCTCGAACTTCACTATTGGCAGTGCCTAGAAATGGAAAAGGTGGAATTTTAGATCATTAAAACAATGCCCACCACATTGGTTATTCCAGAATTTCTTTGGATGTACATAGTACTCTATGGACGTATTGCTAATGTGTGACTCTTTACTAATATAATACTTTTCGTAAGCTTCTTGCTGCCTCAATGTAAAGAAGATTAGATATATTTAGTCATTGATTTTGTAATTTATGTCAGATGAAATATTAATATAAGCATAGAATTTTAAATGTTGATAAATTTGTCTTGAATGTTTAATCTAGTTGGTGAGTAAATCATTAATTATCTGTCAATATGAGAAATAAGAATTAAAAATAATATATTTGGATAACTAAATTTCTAAATTTTTTTTCTTATAACTGAATAATAATGCAATTTACCACTCTAGTGTTAATACTATAAATAATTTGTCTTATCAATCAGATATTGTATGAAACACTCAATTAAAATGTGATGGAATAGTCTATGAACCTTAAAAAGAAATTTGATTTGTCAAATATTAGAAAATCTTGTTGACTATTACCTACCTATATTGCTTTGCAGGATCAAATGTGAAGTTAAAAATATATATAAAAAATACTGTTTTATATCATAATTTTTAAGCACTACATCTAGGTAGATTTCCTATATATATAATATGTATTGTATCAAAAATCATACTATTTAGTGACTTATTTGTATACTGGGGCACAAGATACAAAATTTTTATAATATATTCACTTTTTTTTCAAAAAATTGTTAAAATGAAATGTTTGTTGAATATATGTAAGAATAAAAGTGTATTAAACTTTGATGGGGTTTAAAAAATCTTGTTTAATAAATAGGAAATTATGTTTTATTACTTGTACCTAGCAACAGGACATAAAGGTAGATGGATTGATACATAGTTAGATAAAGGTGGATAGAAAGAGGTACAGGCACTGGGTTGTAGGTTGGATGGGGGACAGCAGGGTGTGTGGAGGGGGCGATGGCGGAATAGGGGAGAGGGTGCGAGAGCGGCCGCAACATGGTGCATAGGGATGGGTGGCTACGTTATGGTTCGGAGGGAGAGTGGTAGGGTGAGGGGTGTGTGCAAGCGTCGAGCTAGTCGTATTTCGTCTGGGGTGTTTATCCCGTGTCGCTGGATCAATAATGTTGGCGCAGTGTCGGTGGCTCGACGGTGGCTAGGCGGCGGCGCGAGACTTGTTAGTAGGCAGAGTCCGAGGATTCTGTCAAACCGAACGGACGCCGCGTCGATGTCGCGTTGGGCGTGAGGGTCGCTCTCTGAGCTACTTCGAGTTTATACATTGTGCGCCGTATTTTATGATGACTCATACCCAATTGGATTCGCTGTAGCGAAAATGACTTTTAACGATTTCTTCTTTTTGAGAAATTATTTCATATTCAATTCAGGCATTTGACTTTTTCCTCGTTAACTTTCTTTTCATTTATTGCAGGGGCATCAGTAATATAGTCATCTAAAATCATCAAAGATGTCCGTCGACAAGGAGGAATTAGTGCAACGCGCCAAGCTAGCGGAGCAAGCTGAGCGGTACGACGACATGGCGGCGGCGATGAAAGAAGTCACCGAAACCGGAGTCGAGCTCAGCAACGAGGAAAGGAATTTACTTTCCGTTGCCTACAAGAACGTCGTGGGTGCTCGACGGTCATCATGGCGGGTCATATCTTCTATTGAACAGAAAACCGAAGGTTCGGAAAGAAAACAACAGATGGCAAAAGAATATAGGGTTAAAGTAGAAAAAGAGCTCAGAGAAATCTGCTACGATGTATTGGTGAGTTATTCAGCAATTAGGATTTTTTTTACTTTATCGGGGTTTTTTTTAACATTTTTTCTTACTATTTTATTTTTTTCTTTCTTTTGAAATTAAGTAGATCAATGCCAGATTAACCTTCCTACGCATATGACATCATCATATTTGGCCGATGTCAATTTGAGGGGTGATGCAAGCGTTTAATTGTCGCGATCGTTTTCTACGTATACAGTACATTGGGTGTGAGGGGTGACGTACTGTGCCGCGTCAATGCGCGCGCCGCACTTTGCGCGCCCATCTTCGTTCGTTGCCCTGTCTCTTCTTAGTTTTATATCTTCATTTTATTTCCAATTTTAAGATTTCTACCCTAATTTCGAGGCTTCAAATTAAATTCTATGGACTATCATGCTATTTCGAAATCTGTCCCTCTATAATGTTGCATATGTGAAATCAATACTCGTACCTGCGCCGTATTATAATGTCTTGCTCTCTTTTAACCCTTAACAACCCACAAGTGTCTTGCGGACACAATTTTTGTTCATTTACTCATGAAAAGATAAGAATTTATTTCTACGAAAAACCACTTTATCTATTCTATCTGCAAGGTTTCAAGATTCGAAATTTGTAATGAAAATGTTTAGAATGTTAATCGTATAGAATTTATTAACAATAAACTAAAATAGTAACATATCGACCCACAAGTATCCGATAGACACATTAGGTAAAACTTTGTTGGGTTTGAGTATGAAAGTAGACTGCTTGTTTACATTTTATTCAGAATTATATCGCAGTAAGTCATCACAAATAATTTGTTTATGATAGAAATAGTTGTGGTATAAGCACTCAGGATTTTGATTATTTTGTATCCGTACTTAGGCGTGTGTCGCGTAATAAAAGTGCCAGAATCTGTTTTGGTTTTGGTAAAATGGGTAAAAGAAATGTAACAGAAGGTGAAATTTAATGTAGGACACATTGTCATCACCTTCTATTAGATTTCTTGACAAGAAAGAAACAAAGAAAATTTTGCTGTTGACAGTTGTTCTGATAGTGAAAAGAATGTCACAGAACAAGCTTCTGAATATGAAGATGAACAATTATGGAGTGACAGTGATGATGTACTTTTGCAAGTATGTGTTTCAATTCAAACTTCACGGCAGAGATGGAAATTAGAAGCATAGTAGAACTCCTTGCCATAATATAATTTGTGGTGATATTCATAAGGTAGTTCTAGCGTAGGAAACATAATAGATCCAGATAGACAGTTTCAAGCGTTTTTTCAACTAACATATCCTAGATTTCATAGTCAAATGTACCAATTCTGAAACATAGAGAGTGTTACAAAATCGATGTGAAAGAAACAATAGAAATACAAGCATTTATAGGTCTATTGTTGACTGTAGGTGTCAATAAACAATGAGAAAAGACTTTGGAAAAAACTGGGGTCCAGTATTAGGAAATCCACTATTTTGTTGTACAATGGGTAAATACAGCTTTACTTCTGTATTTTTATCAACAAATCTTAAGAATCGCTACGATTCTTGTTTGTTGATAAAAATACTAGGTCTCTCAGAAAGTCAAGAGATGAACTGACACCTATTAGGGAGTTACAGGAATGTGTAAATCAAAACCTAAAAAGTTTTACATGGAACCAACTCCTACTTGAAACCAAAGGAAAAAGTGTGTACTAAGGAAAGCTTTTTGCGTAAAGTTACAACTAGGTTAGTTTCATACATAAAGAGGCATCATAGCAAGAAGGGCCAGATAAATTATCATTTAGCAGCTATTGCAGATGTAATAGAAATCAATCTGGTCAATCTCCTGAACCTGCTACAAAAAAAAGAGGCACTCACATTTGTCCTGCAAAAATATCCAGAACATCTAAACAGGACTGTGATAAATGCATCCGTAATGTATGCTCTGAGCACTCTGTAGAAAAAATCATTTGTAATGTTTGTAATAAAAAAATATATAAATATACTATTTACTATTTTAAAGTTATATGTATGTAAATAAATTAATATTGTTGTTTAAAACCACATTAAAGTTTATAATTATAGTACACCTTAGATTTTTTTCATGGAGTGTCCATTGGACACTTCTGGTCAGTTACGTTTCAAAAGCGTACTGGGTTAAAGGCTAAATGCAAATTGTATAAAAATATCTGAAACCGTATGCTTTCAATTGCCATTTAATCATTATCAAAAAAAAAATGCCTTTTTATTTTTTTACAAAAAATGTTCTCGTTATATCAGTATTTTTTTTTGTTAATTAAGAATTCTTGTTTTTAATGAATTATAAATATTGTTACAGGCTTTACTTGACAAACACCTTATCCCTAAAGCTAGTAATCCAGAAAGTAAAGTATTTTACCTTAAAATGAAGGGAGATTACTACAGGTACCTTGCAGAAGTGGCTACTGGAGAAACCAGAAATTGTGAGTTTTATATAAGGCAACTTTCAGATATAGAAAAAAAATATATAGTATAATACAATGATTTAAAAAAATATTTTTTTAGAAACTTATGAGATAATAATAATTTATATTCCAGCCGTGGTAGACGATTCACAGAAAGCATACCAGGATGCTTTCGAAATCAGCAAGGCGAAAATGCAGCCCACACACCCCATAAGGCTTGGGCTGGCGTTAAATTTCTCCGTCTTCTATTATGAGATATTAAATTCACCAGACAAGGCGTGTCAGCTCGCCAAACAGGTCATTATAAGTGTCGGTTATGCATAGGTCTGGTGCTGGCTGGCACGAGTCTAGCTCTGCGTACTAACGTGCTCGCTTGTCCCCAGCCGTGGTGGAGGACTCGCAGAAGGCCTACCAGGAGGCGTTCGACATTGCTAAGGCCAAAATGCAACCCACCCATCCCATCAGGCTCGGTCTCGCGCTCAACTTTTCCGTATTCTATTACGAGATTATCAACTCGCCTGCGAGGGCGTGTCACTGTCAAACAAACAGCCAAACAGGTTTATTGACTTGTATTGAGATCGAGTGTGAACTACGATAACCCATATCCTCACTAACTCAATTCTGACCGCCACTGCTATACCACTCTTCAGATCTCTTAATTGCATGAACAATGTAGTTACAAATTATATATATTAGTCAAGATCGTGAGACGACTAACCGGCCCGGCATGGCAATGTTGCAACGCCACTAACCATTTAATTCTCGACCCAGCCAGCATCATTCTCTTATGTTTTGTTTGTATGTAGAGTTAGCGTGTGTCGTGTGTACTGAGGTGTGAGATGTCGTTGCAGGCGTTCGACGACGCGATCGCAGAGCTGGACACGTTGAACGAGGACTCGTACAAAGACTCGACGCTGATCATGCAGCTGCTGCGGGACAATCTGACGCTGTGGACGTCGGACACGCAGGGCGACGGCGACGAGCCGGCTGAGGGCGGCGACAACTAATGCGGCGCCGCCTCCTCACACGCATTTGTTCTCATCGGTGTTTTATAAGAAAACGAGTAACATTCGAGAACGTCGCGCCACCGCCGCGAGCCGTCGCTTGTAAAAAAAATGTTAAAAATGTCGTTCGCAGCGGACCTTCACGTTCCGTCTAAAATTAAATGTCGTGTCATCTTTGACGGTTTTGTATTTCTGTATTTACACTGGATTACAGATATCGAGCTGACCTGATGAATATAAATATTTATAACTTAAGTTATTAAAATTACGGTTTCTTAAGTTAAAAGTGTTTTCCTTTTATCGATTAGAGATACGACTCGCCAGCCCGGTCGGCCTTTCCCCGATTACATTCCTTTCGCCGCATGTCCGCAGTGAAATGGAGATCATGATGGTGAATCTTTTAAAATTACGCAATTAGTTATTAAATTGTTGACATAACGCCCAATAACCAAATGAAGATAGATTTCATTATATTAAATTTGCAAATTGTAATGGCTGTATGGAATTAGGGGACAAAAAACTTGTTAGTGTCTTTATGTGGTTTTGTGATCTCCTCGTCTTATAAATACATATTACCAAAGCGAATATTAACATCAACATTAACCATTTTGTTGTGCCCATCACTAAATAATCAACATAATTAAATTTGCGATAAATTATGAAGAAACCAGGTATTTCTCTAAAAAACGTAATTACAACAAGGCTAACTGGAAAGAATATAAAATCATTTTAACAAATATTTTTACCAATTCTATATATCAAACAAGTAATTTGCAGGAAATGTATTATTGATTTATTGAGCAATTAAACGTAGCTGCCGAGAAAAGCATTCCTATTACTAGATATTGTAATAACATTCTTCGCAAATTTATACCTAAATCTTATTGGAAATTGTAGCTGAAAGGAGATAACGTTTAAAAATCTTAGAGTACAACAGACATGTGGCGCAAAATGCTATAGATGAAGGGTTTGAGAAGAGCTAAACCATTACATCTGACGAAAAAAAACGAGAACTATTACGTGAGCTGTCGCCTGATTATGTATCGGTAAAGAAACCTACATTTCATTCAAGAAATGAAACTTTACAGTTAGATTTTACATTTTGTGAAGTGGACAATGCTTTAAAAAGGAAAAATAGTAATATATATATATAATGTAAAGACATAATATGATTAAGGAAGGTTAGAATGGTTTTTGGAAAGAAATCATGTGTTTTCTCCCTATACAACAGGTTTTAGAAAAGGTCAGTCATGTTTGGATAATTTAACTCGTCTAGTAACTAACATTCAAATGGGGATTACAAATAATATACAAACAGACGCTTGTTTTATAGATATAAAAGGGGCTTATAAACTAGGATTAGAAATTTCAAGCAGAAAATCTAAGCTGTGTATTTTTAGTAGAGGTTTTAGACTACAAAAAGTGAACGTTTCTATTAATAGGTCGAGTCTAAAAGCGGTGGGTAACATTAGGTTAGGTAGGGTTATGGCTTGACAAATCTCTACGTTGGGGTAAACATATTGACAAATGGAAGGGGAGGACAATGTAGTAGTCCGCTATCGGAACCACCACAATTTGGGGAACGGATTGGTGGGAAAGGGGAAAACCTGGTTTACATGCTATCGAACCGGAACACATCATAGCATATTTGGCGGTTCTTGAACCTCCTACCACCAAAGTACTGGGATACCCGCCTCTTACGGGACGCTACCCAGCGGCAAAGGGGAATTGTATTCTAACCTCACAGGCTCCTCTGTGTAAATCTAGTTGTAATTATTGTAATGCTGTGTGACATATTAAATTCTAAAACAGATATGTTATCATTTAGAACTTTTATCAACCGTTCAATCTATCCATTGGCACTACTAGCTGTCTTTGCTATGACATGGTGTCGAATCTCATAATCCCTTCACAAAAGTTTTTAAATTTCATCGAAGTCACACTTTTCTCAGTAAGTAATGCAATTAAATTTTGAAAACATTTGTTGGCAGTTTCACTTTTACGATAATTAGTGTAAATCAGATGAACATATTTAGTCGGTAAATACAAAAGCATATTCAAATTCATTGCGTCTGCATGAAGAGTTTTGTAAGTTATAGCTATTTTATAAATAGGATATAAAATAACCTGTCTAACATCCGATACACCTTTTCTTACACTAAACATAACGCAATTTTTAAGGAAATTATTACTGCTCTCGTAATTTTATAAAGGCTTTTCCTCATTCGAAATGTTAAAAGTTATCGTGGTAAAATAAGATTCCATATGTAATTAATTTCTAACTGGAAGTTTAGTAAAAAGATCCTTATTCTATTTTATGTACTCTCGGAGTTGATTTCACCGTAAACTCACCGCTCATCTTCGCGCCTGTATAGGCAGGCCAATACAGGCTTTCACTCATATGCCTTAGAGGAAGAACGACAGTTACGTGTCGTCATTAAGGGCATTCCCAAAGAGATCGAGTCAGAAACGATCTTAAGAGACCTAGAGTCCCAAAATCTTCCAGTACGTGCGGTCCACCGCATGTATAATCAATATACTAAACGCCATTACGACATGATCCTTGCCCGAGGCTTCGCCCGAGGGCAAACAAGTTTTTAATTTAAAATCCGTATGTCAACTGTCAGGCACACGTATCGAAAAGCCATGGTCCCGTGGCGTCCCCGGGCAGTGTCACCGCTGCCACTACGGCCACTCGGCTAAAAATTGTCATGCTCGTCCGAGGTGCGTTAAGTGCCTGGAGGACCACGCAACTGCGGATGGCCCCCGCAAAGTCCCTGACCCGGCTGTACCTCCCACCTGCGTTCTGTGCGAGACCCAAGGGCATCCTGCAAATTATCGCGGGTGCGCTAGGGCCACACGCATGGTCAGCAGGATGCAAAGGCCTAGGATGCCGTCGAGTCCACCGCGCGATCCTTCCGCGCCTAGGGCTTTTGTTGGCCAGCTCCCACACCCACCACCAATGCCTGGAACAGGCAGCCCGTGGTTAACTCACCCACTCCCCAACCGTCAAGCATCCAAACGGAGACACCGGTTAATAAACCCCTCCCTTCGAGCGCGCCGAGGCACCCGCGGCCAAAAGCGTCCCAACAAGGGCAAGACAGCGCAGAGAGGGATTTAAACCTCCTTTTCTCGATCCCGGCCACGGTAGAACCACAAGAGGTCGCCGCCCTCGCAGGTGGCCTCCGATCCACGGACGGCTCTCCTCAAGCCCGTTTCCGTACTCTAACTCAGCACACTGGGTTACTAGCGAAAATTATGCGCTTCCAAGCGCAAGATTACTAATTCCAAAGGGCGATCAGCAATAATAATATTAACGCGCCCGATTTAAGACTCGCGCGAGTCAAGCCGCGATCCTTTAATATAGTATTTTACAATGCCAACGGCCTGGCCAGACAGATGGGGCTGGTCCGAGAATTCGTCGCGAAACACCACGTCGATATCATGTTATTGCAAGAAACGTTCCTGAAAAACTGTAATAGGGACCCTAAGATTGCGAATTACCGCACGATTCGCAATGATAGGAACGGACCCAAAGGAGGCACCGTTATTTTGTACAAAAAGTCACTACATATAGTTCCTTTAGTCCCGCCGCCGACGCTCAGGAACATCGAAGCTTCGGTCAGCCAGGTGCACATGACTGGACACCAGCCATTAATAGTTATATCAGCATACCTCTCACCTTTGAAAGACCTACTAGAGGCAGATATTAAAATACTCTTAGACCTATGTGACTCGGTCCTTCTGGCCGGAGACCTTAACGCAAAAACACGAGGTGGAATTTATCAAACAGTTCAGGGATTACACTAGACGCAATCTCGAGACTTACCACCTCGCGTTTCGAAATTCTAGCTCCCCCCAGTCCTACTAGATACGGGCTCCGGGGCCGCCTAGACATACTCGATATAGCTATCCTGCAGGACGTATATAAATACATACCATAGGCCGGTATTGCTTAAAATAGGGCAAGAGTGTTCCCAGTCACCACCAAAAACTACTGTAACGGACTGGAAGGTATTCGTGGAACGGTTAAGAGACCCCGATTCACCTAACGACACGCCACTCGATAGGTTCGACTCGGTAGAAGTAGCGGAGGCGGCCATTAGTAACTTAACTTCGCAGTTAGGAAATACGTTAGATGATTGTTCCAAAGAAATCGAAGCGCGCCCCGATGACCGATTCGTTCCCCCGCGCGATCTTAAGCGATAATTACGAATAAGAACATCGCCACTAGGGCCCACGACGCGTACCCAACCCCGGCCAACCGTAGGGAACTCTGGAGACTCCAAAGACAGGTTCGATCCCGGTTTGCGAAACTTAGAGAAGAAAGTTGGGATTAGCTACGGTCTCGCCATCGCACCTAGCGTTCTGGTCGTTGGCGAGAACATTCAAAAGTGACACGGTAGTAGAAATGCCTCCATTAGTACGCTCGGACGGAACGACAGCCGCCGATGACCTCGAAAAGGCCGAATGTCTGGCAGATAATCTAGAAAAACAATGCTCCTCCTCCGAACAACCGTGTGATCCTAAAGACGTCGCCGCGGTGGACACACAGGTTAATACATGGGCGCCGTTACCTCCAGTAGGAGAACCCATACGTCCTACCTCAGTTGACGAGGTTAAATCAATAATTAAAGGCCTTAAGCCTAGAAAATCTCCAGGATCTGATCGAGTCATGAATAAGATCCTCAAAACCCTACCAATTCACATTCTGACTCTTCTAGTCACCATTTTCAATACTCTCCTTCATGAGTGCTCATTCCCAGACCAATGGAAAGAAGCCATCGTCATAGGTATCCACAAGCCGGGTAAATCCCGAACAGACCCAGCCAGTTATCGCCCTATCAGTCTTTAAAGCACTGTGGGTAAAATTTTCGAGCGTATTATCCTTACGCGTTTCAAGGCCTATGTAGAGGCTAATGATATCATCCCGCCGGAACAGTGCGACTTTCGAGCCCGTCGTTCTAGTGTGCATCAAGTCCACCGCTTCACGGAACACTTGTTGCAAGCTGCCAAAAATATGCCATCAGCGGCAGTCTTTTTAGATATAGCGAAGGCGTTTGATAGAGTCTGGCACAACGGCTTAATCGTTAAGCTGCAACAAGCAAAGGTGTCAGATAGACTCGTGCATATCTTACGAGACTATCTATCAAACCGCTCTTTTCGCTTCAGGGTCGAAGGCACCGTCTCCTCCAGCGCCCTATAAGGGCAGGTGTCCCTCAAGGGACAGACTAGACACCCAGCTCTCTTTCAGAAAACATATAACCTATATCCGACAAAAAGCGTCGTTTGTCCAAAGTCGACTCTATCTATTGTTTAGTGATATCGAAATGAGTATTAAAAGAAAACTATAGCGTGTCTATGATCTATTCTATGTTGTCTCTCTGGTTTTCATCTATCAAATAAAGCAAACGTGTTCATTACAAAAACTGCTCGTTTTATTAGTTATTATAGGTTATGGACCCAGCAAAGTCAGTATTTAGCTAGGGAAAGTCATAATTATCAGTTTAGCTCAGGTTTTAGCGTAGGTCGCGAGTGATAAGTAAAATCATGTCGACAAATTACTTAGTGAATGTACCGAAGCTAAAAGGGCGGCAAAATTATACGGAATGGTGCTTCGCTGCGGAGAATTTTCTGATCTTGGAGAACATGGAGCATTGCATAAAACCTGTTGCCAGAAAGATTACAGAAGCCGCTGATAATGCGAGGACTAAAGCTAAATTGATTCTCACAATCGATTCTACTTTGTACGTGCACATAAAGGATGTCAAAACGTCGTTGGAGCTTTGGAATGAGCTGAAGGCTTTATTTGATGACTCCGGTTTCACCAGACGCATAAGTTTATTGAAAAATCTCATCTCAATTCGTCTCGAAAGCTGCAGTTCTATGACAAGTTATGTGACACAATTAGTGGAGACTGCACAGAAACTAAGCGGAACCGGGTTTCAAATTAGTGACGAGTGGATTGGCTGTTTATTATTAGCAGGTTTAACCGAGAAATATGCACCGATGATAATGGCGATTGAGCATTCGGGTATCGCCATTACAACCGACGCCATTAAAACGAAGTTGATGGATTTAGAAGAAAACAGTGGCGACGCTAGCGGAGCATTTGCGAGTTTTCAAAAATTTAAGATTGGCAACACCGGTCATGGCGGAACTAGAGACAATGGATATACGTCAAAGTCAAAGAAAGTACTTCGATGTTACAGATGTAAACAAATCGGACACTATCGCAATCAGTGCACGAATTTTAATAAAGATTCTTTAAATACCAAATCAAATGAACGTAAACAAACAAATGCTTTCAATGCCGTTTTCCTAAATGGCAATTTTTCTTAGAATGATTGGTATGTTGACTCGGGGGCAAGCGCCCACTTAACCGCTAATGAACAGTGGATTAAGAACATCTCTACCGAGCATCCCATCAAAGAAATTATTATTGCGAACGAGGAAAAGCTTACCGTGAAGTGTTCGGGTGACGTGCAAATTGCTACAGTTGCTGATGACAGTGAATATGACGTGATTGTCAAAGGAGTGCTGTGTGTGCCAGAGTTAACCACGAATTTTTTGTCTGTCAGTCAGTTAGTCAGAAATGGTAACCGAGTGTTGTTTACTACCAGTGGCTGCAGTATTTACAATAGAAATGACAAGTTGGTGGCCATGGCATCACTGATAAATGGTGTATACAAGTTGAAATCACCTGAGAGTGTACTGGCTGCAACAGTAGTATCTGTGGATACATGGCATCGTTGATTAGGCCATGTGAACAGTATGTACTTAAACAAAATGCCTAATGCAGTAAATGGCATGGAACTCGAAGAGAAAAGTGAGATTTCCCAATCGTCATGTGTAGTATGCTGCGAAGGAAAGGAGTCACGCCTGCCTTTTGGACATGCTGGTTCGAGAAGTGGTGAATTATTGAGCATAATTCACAGTGATGTTTGTGGTCCTATGGAAAATGCTTCGATTGGTGGATCAAGGTACATTTTGTTCATTGATGACCACAGTCGTATGACCTACATATATTTCATGAAACAAAAAAATGAAGCATTTCAACATTTCCAAGTTCCCAGTTGAACAAGAAAGTTTAAATACTTCGCAGTGACAACGGGAAAGAATTTTGTAATCAAAGTTTTGATGATTACTTGAGAAAGAATGGCATTATACATCAAAAGTCTAATCCATACACGCCGGAGCAAAATGGACTTGCAGAACGTTTTAATCGTACGATAGTGGAAAAGGCCAAGTGTTTCCTAT